>CAWUFW010019991.1:0-166137 GCA_963921515.1 Calotriton arnoldi
CGCCGGATCCGCAACTGCCAGAAGAGGTGACAGGACCTTCGGGGCTGGACCCGGAGGATTGCACGGGTCCAGCTGAAGCTGTCGCCTCCTCGCAGGAGGGGCGGAACACGGACCCTGACCCCCACATGCTCCAGATCCTGGCGGTGGTGTTTCCAGACCTGGATGGGCAGCTGAAGGCCAGACAGCAGCAAGGAGGGGTGAGTCAAAGACTGCACTGTGAACTCTGTATTACATGCTTTGTGCCCTCCTCTGGCCTGGTTCAACTGCCACAGTGCAGCAGTCATGTTGTCCAGGAGCCATGTCCCTCTATTGTGCACTGCCCACTGCTCATCTGATACCCAGGTGTGGCCCTTACATTCAGGGAATTGTGTCACTTGGGACTGTGTCCTTGCAGTTTTCTTCACTAAAGGTGGGGGACAGCATCTGTTTCCCTAACTCTGTTGTGGGCATCATGGGTGGTGTGAGAAGTTGGCCTGGTATATGCTGTCCACTAATTATAGTGGGCACCTTGCACCAGTCCAAACAACCCCTTATTGGAGATAGGTTAAAGACAACCTTTATTGAAAGCTATCCTAGTGGTAGCTATGGAGAGCAGCCTTCAGGCTAAGTCTTGAAGGAATGTAAAGCAGCTTGTTTTACCAGTCTATAATCTCTTGAGTGATCAAATGAAAGAGCACCACACCAGGTATATATTCAAAATATATGTATTTATTGCTAAACACACCCCTCTAGTCTCTTTATGAGGCTAGAGTTCGAAATACATAAGTTATAAGATATTAAATCACAGTAATAGCACAAATACACGTTTGGGCCCTAGGGGCGTACCAAACCATATACCAATAAAGTGGTATGCGAACCACGACTGAACTAGACACTAGGCCTAGAGCCTCTAGAAGTGCTTGGACCACAAGGAACCACCCAAGGTAGTGACACAGGGGACCCACGGGAGACGCGTGCAGTGTAAATACACAACCGCGATACGCCGTTAACTTCTATGGAGAAAGTCGGGATCGGGAAAATAGAGGAAAGGGACACTTAAAAGAGGACTAGGACAAAACCCTTTGAGATCTAGGACTTTGAAGAGTCTCTACCCATGGGAGCACCGGAGTACTCGTGTTACCTCACCCAGGGAAGCCGGGTGCATAGGTGCCTTTCGGGGTCGGGTTTCGTCGTCGATTCGAATGGCGATCTGCTGCAAAGTGCTGCTGGCGGCCAAGAGAAAAGTGTCCGGGTGGATCCAAGAGTGGATCGGAGTTCTGGTGAACCTGAAAGCAGAGGGGACAGAGTCTGGGTCACTAGCCAGTGACCAGGAAGGCGATGGACAGATGCCCACCGATGTCGAGTGCTTCAGGTGCGTTGATGGTCGTCTTGACTCTTCAGCCACGAGGTCCGGGAGGCGTTGTCGGCAACCAGGAGCAGGATTCGGGCTGGTACACGATGTCTGTCGAGTGCTGAGGTGTCGGCGACCGGATTGGACCCAACAAGCCTTGGCAACGGCAAGTCTCGAGTAAGATGTAGATCGTCGATGGTGCAGACCAGCAAGGTCTGTGGAACTCACCCAGCGAGGGTAAGTGAGGGCAGGCCTGGAGCAACCAGGATGCCAAGTAAGAAAAGATTGGCCTTCGTTAAGGGCTACTAGCCAATGGGCTAGCGACCGCGAAGGAGCCTCGTGACGCCGCACGTGGAGCTGGCTTACAGGACACTCGTGGAGTGGGGGCCAGTGATCTTCGGTGCAGGTGGTGCTGGAGGCTAGGGCTACTCGGAGCCCAAAGCACGACTTCTTGGGAGACCCAGAAGATGATGCACTTGCAAGTGTGCTCGGTGTCCAGGGGTCACGGTCTCAAGTCACCCACGATAGCCACGGGCCTCAGCTTTGCTAGGGACTCAGGGTAGCCTCGGAGAAGTCTGAGAATCCACCTCTGGTGATGCGATGACTTCGGCGTCCGACAGGAGCTTCAGAAATGCGAACCGGACAGATGCTTCTTTGGTGCCTGCCAAGCAGGGGAGTCACTCCTTGACCCCAAGGGAGATTCTTCAGTCCTCTAATCTTGTCGTAGAGCGTCGAAGGTCCAGGATTCAGTTTCAGAGTTTCGTCCAGGTATAATCTAATCTTGCTGTGGCAAGGGTTCCCCATTTTAACCAGTAAAACAGGGAGGGACTAACTCTATGACCCCACCTATGGGAGGGTCAAGGGAGGGGTGGCTACACCCACTTCCCTTTGTCCAGTTTCGCGCCAGAGCAGGGGCAGGTAGCCCCTGAGCTGGTTTGAACTGGCATATGCACAGAGGAGCCTTTTGCTCCCCAGTGCAGGACTTCAAAGCACTCTAAGAGTGCACCCACCCAGCCCCAATACACATTATCCTGTCTGGGGAGGTGGTCACACCTCCCTGCAACAGGAAACCTATTGTCCAGGCCTCCCTGCCGGAGTTTCGTCCAGCAGCAGGAGGCCAGACTTGTGTCTGTGGCAGCAGCATCCATTTTGTGATGCCAGGGCTTCAGAAAGAAGTTACCGGGTAAGCCAGAGTTAACATGTCTTTCCCTCTAGAAGGGTGGAATGCTACCCCCGCCGCCAGGATTGGCGGGGGGTAGTATTCCAAGATGTTTGACACCAAACACGACATGTTTAGGTGCAGCCATTCCAAAGTTAGCATTTTACCGCGAGGATATAATGCGCTTAAGAGTATATGGTCAGGCTGCACTACAAACAGCATCAGAGATGGTCTCCGAACGCTGCAGAGGGGCCCTGCTCATGCAGGGGCACCCTCTCACATAGGAACCATGCACTCTGCCTTTAGGATTGATAAGGCCTGCCTTAGGAGTGACTTATAGGTTTATATGTGTGTATGTATTTAGTGATATAGGTAACCTATATCACAGTAAGGGGTGCATGCACCACCTTACCCAGGCTGCAGTAGCAGACCTGTGGTGTCAGTTTGGATGGCCGTCCAGGGGTGGCACAATACATGCTGCAGCCCTGGTAGGCCTCTGAGGTACCTATGCCCTTGGTACATAGTATACCATATACTAAGGACTTATAAGGGCACTCCAGATTCCAATCAGAGATGTGCCTAAGGCACATGGAAACCATTTTACAGAGAAAGCAGATAGACTGGGGCCCTGAATAGCAGGATCCCAGTCCAACTAAGTCATAAACCAGCAAAACACCATAACAAAAGTGGGGGCAACCATATAGTCAGATTCCACCTTCCTACATAACCCCCCAAACGAAAGGAGATAAGGCTAACCTTGGCCAGTTGAGCCTTCATTGACTAAGTGGTCATATAAGGAAGCACCTGCACTAGCATGGTTGCCCCCTGTCTTATGGTCCACTAAGCAATCCCTCACCCTAAGGGTATGAGAGGGTCTCCACCATGGGGAATCACTACCTGTGGTGTGCTTAGGTAAAGTACAAGGCTGGTGAGGTGTCTGAGTAGAGAAGTGAGGCCCTAGGAATGTTGGCCTCAGCTTCCTCAGATCACTGGTCACCATGTATGCCTGTCTTTCCATGACTGAGTTGCACTTTGCTCTAAGGGTCAACCTTTGGCTGCCTACAGCTGGGGGTTGGGTCCCTTTGGATGGACTACTGGAGGGACATGGCAGGTTTGGAACCTTCTGGTCCCAGGTTTGCCCTTGCCTACCAGAGTCCTTCTGGGGGAGGTCCCTACATAAAGGTATGGGGGATCCCTCAGTGTGTAGAGGAATTTTCACCTGGCTAGGGCTACTAGACTGGGTGCCCCTAATCTGCTGATGGGGGCTTCCTCTGGACAGGGGGCCCTGGGGGTCCACTGACCTCCCTGACCTCTGCAGCCCTGGGCTGACTGAGGCAGGGTAGAGAGGGGCAGGTTACCTGCTCCAGACTGGGTACCACCTTGGAAGGGTCCTCTGCCATCAGGGGTGTGGCCAGGCCAGGCCTGACTACCTCTGGGGCAGTTCCTTCACTAGGGGTAGGGTCAGTTCCCTGAGGAGGCTGACCCTTACCTACTGTCTGGAGGGAAGAAGACTTTTCTTCAACCCTTGTGCTCTCTTTTGGGGGAGAGTGGGCCATTCTTTCAGGCTCCATCTCTCCAAATTCTTGGGCTGGGGCTGTGGCCATTACAGCCCCACTAACCTTTACAGGGACGCCCAGCATCCTAAGATGGGTTTGGTGTTCAACTTCAGCCCAGGCTGAAATTTCCAGATCATTGCCCATCAGGCAATCTACAGGTAGGGTTGGGGACACTGCCACTCTCTTTGGGCCTGTGACCCCCTCCCAGCTGAGATTGACTATGGCCATGGGGTGATCTGTTCTGACACCATCAATGTTGGTCACCTGGTATTTAAACTCAGGTAAAAGCTGGTGAGGGGGACTAGTTTCCCTGCCACCATGGTGACACTAGCCCCTGTGTCCCTAAATGCCACAGCTTTCTGACCATTAATTATTGGCTCCAATCTGTACCTGCCCAATGCTATGGGACCCATGGTAAAGGTGGCAAATCCTATACCACCATCAGAGTCAGAGGAGTCTGTTGAGGGGTCCCTGTCTAAACTAGGGCCCACCTCTGTTCCTCTTGCAAAAGCACCTAACTTTTTGGGTGCACTACTCCCAACTGGAGGATTACTACTGGTAGTACCAGGAGGGGTGGTAGTAGTTGTGGGAGGAACATTTTCTTTATTGCCAATCCTGGGGCAACTGGGATCAGTTTTCCAGTGCCCAGGCTTTTTACAGACATGGCAATAGGGTTTCTTTTCAGGAGAGGAAGGAGTTTGGGACCCACCCCCAGAAGAGGAATTTTGGGGCCCTGTAGGGGACTTATCCTTAGATTTATCCCCACCTTTCTCTTGGGACTTAGTAGAATCTTTCTTCTGGTCACCACCCTGATTTCTAGTTTTTACTCTGGTTCTGACCCATTTGTCTGCCTTCTTTCCCAATTCTTGGGGAGAGGTCAGATCAGAGTCCACCAGATACTGGTGCAAAAGCTGGTTTTGACAATTATTAAGGATCTGCTCCCTCATAATCAAATTGTACAATCCTAAAAAGTCATGCACTTTGTTGCCATGTATCCAACCTTCCAGAGCCTTTGTAGCACAATCTACAAAATCAACCCAGTCTTGAGTCTGAGCTTTTGGGTGTCTCTGAACTTCAACCTATACTGTTCAGTGGTTAGGCCAAACCCATCTATCAGAGCACTCTTCAAGACTGTGTAATTGTCAGCATCCTCTTCTCTTACAGTGAGGAGCTTGTCTCTACCTTTGTCTGCAAAGGAGAGCCACAAGATTGCTGCCCACTGCCTCTGGGGGACCTTCTGAACTTTACAGGCCCTCTCCAGTGCAGTTATCCATTTGTGGATGTCATCCCCACTCTGGTAGGGAGGGACAATCTTGTTTAGGTTTCTATGGTCATAAGACCTTTCCCTATCTCTAGGGATATTGCTGCCACCATGGGACTCTAGTCCCAACTTTCTTCTCTCTCTAAGGAGATCTAGGGATTCCCTATCTAAAGCCAATTGCTTTTTTCTGATCTCCAGCTGAGTTTCCTCATACTGGACCAGTCTGGTCTCTCCTCTCATGAGAGGATTCCCTCCTGTGAGAAGAGACAGAGCTCCCTATAGAGGTGCCAGAGTGGTTAGATTCCTGAGAAGGAGATCTAGACTTCCTGGGCACACTCTTAATCCTTCCTGGGGGACAAAGAGGGCATCATCTTGATCATCCTCATCATCATCCACAGGAGGGATTGGGTTTTCCAGGTCAGGGTCATTGTCATCCTCCTGGCCAGTTTCAGAGGGGGGGCTGGGGGTATTGGTACCCCTAGCGTCCTCCTCTTCTCCTGCCCCACCCTCAGCTCCTACCCCTTCAGTCCCTACAGGCTTACTAAGGTCATAAGTCACCAACAACTCCTTGAGGTGTTGGGTGGTGGGGCTTTGGCCTGTCCTTAATTTTCTCAAGTTACACAAAGCTCTCAATTCCAAGAATGGGAGTGTATCATACTTGGAGGGTGGAAGCTCAATGGCTTCCTGCAAGGATTCTTTGGATCCTGCCCTTAAAGACATTACTAGTGTGGTGTGGTGTATGCACTACCTACTCTAGTGTGGCCTACTAAACTCTCTTGAGTTGTAGAAAGGGTTGTGCTATCCCTTAACACACAACTCTAAGTTCAGTAGAACTTACTGTTATTCTAAGCTTAAATTATATGTACCTTAGGTACCTTTAGTGGTTTTCAGTTGATCAATTCAATTGAGATTATCTGGTAAAACAATAGCAAGCTGGAATCCCACACGCTGCACACCAATGTGAGAAGTTGGCCTGGCATATGCTGTCCACTAATTATAGTGGGCACCTTGCACCAGTCCAAACAACCCCTTATTGGAGATAGGTTAAAGACAACCTTTATTGAAAGCTATCCTAGTGGTAGCTATGGAGAGCAGCCTTCAGGCTAAGTCTTGAAGGAATGTAAAGCAGCTTGTTTTACCAGTCTATAATCTCTTGAGTGACCAAATGAAAGAGCACCACACCAGGTATATATTCAAAATATATGTATTTATTGCTAAACACACCCCTCTAGTCTCTTTATGAGGCTAGAGTTCGAAGTACATAAGTTATAAGATATTAAATCACAGTAATAGCACAAATACACGTTTGGGCCCTAGGGGCGTACCAAACCATATACCAATAAAGTGGTATGCGAACCACGACTGAACTAGACACTAGGCCTAGAGCCTCTAGAAGTGCTTGGACCACAAGGAACCACCCAAGGTAGTGACACAGGGGACCCACGGGAGACGCGTGCAGTGTAAATACACAACCGCGATACGCCGTTAACTTCTATGGAGAAAGTCGGGATCGGGAAAATAGAGGAAAGGGACACTTAAAAGAGGACTAGGACAAAACCCTTTGAGATCTAGGACTTTGAAGAGTCTCTACCCACGGGAGCACCGGAGTACTCGTGTTACCTCACCCAGGGAAGCCGGGTGCATAGGTGCCTTTCGGGGTCGGGTTTCGTCGTCGATTCGAATGGCGATCTGCTGCAAAGTGCTGCTGGCGGCCAAGAGAAAAGTGTCCGGGTGGATCCAAGAGTGGATCGGAGTTCTGGTGAACCTGAAAGCAGAGGGGACAGAGTCTGGGTCACTAGCCAGTGACCAGGAAGGCGATGGACAGATGCCCACCGATGTCGAGTGCTTCAGGTGCGTTGACGGTCATCTTGACTCTTCAGCCATGAGGTCCGGGAGGCGTTGTCGGCGACCAGGAGCAGGATTCGGGCTGGTACACGATGTCTGTCGAGTGCTGAGGTGTCGGCGACCGGATTGGACCCAACAAGCCTTGGCAACGGCAAGTCTCGAGTAAGATGTAGATCGTCGATGGTGCAGACCAGCAAGGTCTGTGGAACTCACCCAGCGAGGGTAAGTGAGGGCAGGCCTGGAGCAACCAGGATGGCAAGTAAAAAAAAGATTGGCCTTCGTTAAGGGCTACTAGCCAACGGGCTAGCGACCGCGAAGGAGCCTCATGACGCCGCACGTGGAGCTGGCTTACAGGACACTCGTGGAGTGGGGGCCAGTGATCTTCGGTGCAGGTGGTGCTGGAGGCTAGGGCTACTCGGAGCCCAAAGCACGACTTCTTGGGAGACCCAGAAGATGATGCACTTGCAAGTGTGCTCGGTGTCCAGGGGTCACGGTCTCAAGTCACCCACGATAGCCACGGGCCTCAGCTTTGCTGGGGACTCAGGGTAGCCTCGGGAAGTCTGAGAATCCACCTCTGGTGATGCGATGACTTCGGCGTCCGACGGGAGCTTCAGAAATGCGAACCGGACAGATGCTTCTTTGGTGCCTGCCAAGCAGGGGAGTCACTCCTTGACCCCAAGGGAGATTCTTCAGTCCTCTAATCTTGTCGTAGAGCGTCGAAGGTCCAGGATTCAGTTTCAGAGTTTCGTCCAGGTATAATCTAATCTTGCTGTGGCAAGGGTTCCCCATTTTAACCAGAAAAACAGGGAGGGACTAACTCTATGACCCCACCTATGGGAGGGTCAAGGGAGGGGTGGCTACACCCACTTCCCTTTGTCCAGTTTCGCGCCAGAGCAGGGGCAGGTAGCCCCTGAGCTGGTTTGAACTGGCATATGCACAGAGGAGCCTTTTGCTCCCCCAGTGCAGGACTTCAAAGCACTCTAAGAGTGCACCCACCCAGCCCCAATACACATTATCCTGTCTGGGGAGGTGGTCACACCTCCCTGCAACAGGAAACCTATTGTCCAGGCCTCCCCTGCCGGAGTTTCGTCCAGCAGCAGGAGGCCAGACTTGTGTCTGTGGCAGCAGCATCCATTTTGTGATGCCAGGGCTTCAGAAAGAAGTTACCGGGTAAGCCAGAGTTAACATGTCTTTCCCTCTAGAAGGGTGGAATGCTACCCCCGCCGCCAGGATTGGCGGGGGTAGTATTCCAAGATGTTTGACACCAAACACGACATGTTTAGGTGCAGCCATTCCAAAGTTAGCATTTTACCGCGAGGATATAATGCGCTTAAGAGTATATGGTCAGGCTGCACTACAAACAGCATCAGAGAGATGGTCTCCGAACGCTGCAGAGGGGCCCTGCTCATGCAGGGGCACCCTCTCACATAGGAACCATGCACTCTGCCTTTAGGATTGATAAGGCCTGCCTTAGGAGTGACTTATAGGTTTATATGTGTGTATGTATTTAGTGATATAGGTAACCTATATCACAGTAAGGGGTGCATGCACCACCTTACCCAGGCTGCAGTAGCAGACCTGTGGTGTCAGTTTGGATGGCCTTCCAGGGTGGCACAATACATGCTGCCGCCCTGGTAGGCCTCTGAGGTACCTATGCCCTTGGTACATAGTATACCATATACTAGGGACTTATAAGGGCACTCCAGATTCCAATCAGAGATGTGCCTAAGGCACATGGAAACCATTTTACAGAGAAAGCAGATAGACTGGGGCCCTGAATAGCAGGATCCCAGTCCAACTAAGTCATAAACCAGCAAAACACCATAAAAAAGTGGGGGCAACCATATAGTCAGATTCCACCTTCCTACAGGTGGGTCCATTGTTGACACAACGCCTGTGTTTGGACATGTGATCTGCGTGTTGCTTTGATATGCGGTCCACTTGCTGAGCTGAGCCACCACATGTGCCTGGGGTATGTGGCACACGCCCATGCAGCGGGTGGGAACAATGTTTGGGCCCCAGGAGTGTGCAGATTACGTGTGTCACACATACATAGCCAGCTATCCACTGTCCAGGGCACATCCCTCATTCATGTGGAGCAGGACAGTCATGCCTACTCCAGGCCATGCAATGCACTCTGTACTCCCACTCCCGTGTATCAGCTGACACATTGTGCGCAGTGATTTGACCCCTCAGGTGTCTGCCTCTGTGTCAGTGTGCTGTGGATTAGTTGCCAGGACTGCTGGGGTGTTTCTTGGTAGGGGCTCAGCATGCCCCTGGAGATGTGACCATAGGAGACGTTACTTGTGTGTCACATAGGTGTTTGATCAGCTGCGCGTGCAGACTGGGGTATGCGAATTTGAAGTTCAGGCAGCTGTTCCCCATTCACAGCAAATTGTGAGGGGCTCAGGTTCAGAGGGTAGTGTCACAGGTCTCCCATATGTCCAATAGGTATGACCTGGACAGATGAGGGTTAAGATGATGTGTTGTGTGGGGGATGTACATGTGCACTTGTGCAGCTCCAGGACTTGCATTCCCCATGACCTACTATTGTGACACAGTGCATAGTGTTGTTGTCTGGCTGCCAAGTCATACATCACTGAGACAGTGATGTATGACTTAGCAGTCATGCCTCTGCCATGGCATGTGTCAACTTATTGGTGGTCCTGCAGGGGAGTGACATGTGCTACATGCACACCATTGTGGCGATGGCTATCAGGACATGGGTGCATCATGGTGTCTGTCGCTGGTATGCATCACATGCATTTCCTATTTGACTCTGGGCATCCCTTTCATCCGGAAACCTGTACTGACTCAGTGGCAAGAGCTGTGATGTGTGCATGTCCACATGCCACACCGTGTCCTCTGCACTGTCCAACTACTGTGTACTTGGTGCATGTGTCCACACTGGGGTGTTGCAATCCAACAGACACCAGACAGATGGGTGCAAGGCCATGTGGGATGTGAGTGCCATGCTTGGCATCAGACTGACAATTGGCTTCTCCTGTTCAGTTAGGGCACTTTTAGCAATGTACAACTAATGATGCCAGGGCTTGCTCTGTAATGTGCTGTGCTCACAGTGGTGTGTGCGTTTGGTGCAGGTGACTGATGTCTGTCTGTTTCCCCATTGTTTGCAGATACATCCACGGCCACGGAAGGGGACAGCTCCACGGACCAGGAGGAGCCAGAGAGCCAGACTGGGTCAGCAGCCGAGGAGTGGTCGGAGGGACCCAGTGGCACGGAGGGCGAGGGGAGCCACACCGAGGAGTCCTCAGCACCATCCACCTCAGCTGAGGACCAGAGCAACTCGGAGGATGACTCCCTTGTGGAGGCGGGTGTCAGCAGCCACCACACCCCAGCTAGTGTTGCTGTCCCCGCCACCACCAGCACCACCACCGCCCTCCCATCGGCTCCCATTCCCCAGGTCCGTGGAGGCTCCCATGTTCGGGAGCGTGTCTCCTTTGGCCCAGGCACCGCACCCCCTGCCCCTGTGTCCCCTGCTGCCCTGAGTGAGGAGTCTGTGTACCTCCTTCGCCAGCTCCATGTAGGGCAGACAGCCATGCTGAGTGTCCTCCATGCGCACACCGCACTGTTGACTCAGCTGGTGTCGTTCATGGAGGGCATCTCATCGGGCATGTCTGACCTACAGAGGGGCAACAGGTCCATGGACTCCTCCCTGACGGCAGCAGTGTCCCTCCTCAGACAGTCCCTCACCCCTCCTGCCTCTGCTCCATCCACACTCCCCAGCACCTTACCCGTCCCAAGCACACACACACCGGCACAGGCACACACCAGCACACACACGTCCAGCACACAGACACACACGCCACAAACAAAACGCACACGCACGCACAGTCAGGGGACTGAAACCAGACTCACAGGGGATGGGGCCCTGGTACACACACACGCATCCACGGGCACTGCGCAGTCCTCAGTTGCCTCTCCCTCCAAAGCACCCTCCCTTGCCTCACCTGCAACGCCAAAGACCCAGCGCCTCTTCCTCAGTGACCTCGGCCTCTTCCCCTCCGATCCAGCTGCCCCAGCATCCAGGGTGAAGAGGAAGCCCCCCCACATGGAGCAGAGTGCCCCTCGCCACCGGACACCCTCCCCCAGGCGCAGACAGACTGAGGCCCCCACCCGCAAGTCCCCCGGAGTGCTAAGAGCAAGACCCCGCCGCCGCCTCTGCAGCTCAAGCACCAGGTCTCCTTCCTCCATCCCTCAGGCCCCCACTCCACAGGTGCCCCCACCACACCCTGCCCCAGGTTCCCCCACCCACAGATATACCATCCCCAAGAGGCTCCGGCCTTCTCCCCTGCCACTTGCTCTCCCGGCACCACACCCCCGCTGCGCTTGTCTGTGCCACTGATGTGGTGAGGGTGTCCTCCCCCTCTGTCCAGCCCACCTTGCCTGTTCCCCATTCTCCTCCCCTGGTGGTAGGCACTGCAGTGGAGTCCACTACCACCCTGTCTGACTTGGGCACTGCAGTGGCGGACCTGTCCACTCCATCTGCAGGGTCCACTGCAGTCGTGCCGGCACCCACAACATCTGAGCCATGCCCCCAGTTGTGCCGGCACACACCATGTCAGACACCTCCACTGCAGTTGTCAGTGGCTCTCCAGCACCCACCACCCCTTCCCTGCTTCCTCCTGGTGAGCCCTGATCCTGTCCCTGCGGTGCCTGGCCTACCCCCCGGTTGCCCCTCCTAGTGGATTGTCCCTGGTTTTGTGCAGGCATGTGTAGGGTGGCATCTGCCACTGTCACCCACTTGTGACTTTGTTGATGGACTGGCCATTGGCCTTTGTTTATGTTCCTACCGGACTTCTACTTTTAATGCCACATATGCTGAATAAAGCAACTTTCTGTTCTCTAGTGCTTTTGCTTCTGATGTACATGATGTTGATGATGCTAACCATGCCCTTGCTGCAGTGATGGTGATATTTGGTCTCATGATAATGAAGTGTTACTGTGCAGGAACCCATGTGGTCCAGGGGGAATGTGTCCTATCCTGTGGTGTATCCATGTCATCCATAGCAGCATCTGAGGGTGTCATGTGTTCAGTATTTGGCAATGGGATTTCCTACTTAGATTGGCTATTTCACATCTGTGACTTCCACCCCTGCACATCTGTTGTGCCTGCCATTGTTCAATTCATCTACTTCCCTGACCGTGTGGCCATCACCACTGGACATGCAGGTTTGGGCATCAATGGGGAAGGACTCATCTGTGTTGTCAGTGCAACATTGCTATACAAGTGTGTTGGATCTGTGCTGATGATTCCGTTGGCACTTCCATGACCAGGCTGATGTGACGGGAGCCCTCATTTGGTGCTAATTGTTGATTGTGTGACCAAGTGCTCAGCTGACATGGTGGGGCCCTACTGAGGCAACATATGGCACAGCTTTCCTCACACAGGAGTGGAGTCCCCTCATGGCAGTGTGTACTCCTGTGACATTGCCTGCGCCCAAGGTGTGTGTTGTATGTGCATGTCTATGTGTTCACTTCCGTTTAGCTGTGCATGCTGTGATCCCTAGTGTTGTACCTGTTTGTGATGCTAGCTGAGTTGAGCTATGTTCCCCAAAGTCTTCTCCCTGGGTTCTCTGTGATGTGGGTGCATGGCACATTACTGGTCATCAGGGTGTCACCCATAGGTGTGCTTGCTGTCAGGGCTGAGTTTGTGTGCAGACGCAGATGGGTCACAGTCAGGTTTCCCCTTGGCACTTGTTGTTTGCCCCTGTCATGTGATTTCCAGTTTGTGTTATCTTTCAGTGATTGTGACACGTTGTGTGTGTGACTGCTGGCACTTCTCAGGGTCCGGGCTGCAATGTTGGTTGTTGTCTATGTGTGTTCTTTGTGGGTGACCTTGGCTTCTTCATTGGTGTGTGACTGTGGCTGTGATCCCATTGGTGGGTGTGGTATTGCCGTCATGTCCATGTACGCCGTAGTGTGCAGTGTGTCAGACATTCAGGAGTCTTGTTGAGTGTCCATGTGTGATGTGTTTCTGCACCTTGGTTCCCACCCACCACCCTGGAATAGTCATGGGTGCATGTGCAATGTCACCAGTGCATGTGTGCTTCACTGCTGCACATTGTTGGAGGTCGAGGGGTGTGGTGTTGAGTGTGTGCAGATGAGAGTTGTTGCCCGGCTAGGCCCCTGCCTCCATGTTGGCCTTGGCTTACTGGCCATGCTGTTTGATTTGTGCTTGTGTAGGTGTGATGGTAGTTAGTTGCTCAGTACACATGAGTGTGGTTCACAGTGTGAACCACATTTGGCTTTGTCATCACAGTGGGATTGTAATGCAGCCCAGGGTCACCACATTGTGGGGGCCCGGGGGTGGTGCTGTGGTGTGTCTGTGTCTTGCTGTGTCAGTTGCTGTCCCTACGTGCCTGTGTGACATGTGTGATTTGTGCTCCCTCTCATCTGACAATGCCTGCTTGCCCACATAGGGGATTTGGATCCATGAGTTACCTTTGTGTGGCACTGTATGCACATCTGTATGATTGGTATTCAAGTCTCCTCATGTGTTGTGTGGTTGCCTGGGGACACTGGCACCCCCCCTCACCTGTTGTGTATGATGTGCAGTGTGGGTCTGCCTGTTTGTGTTTGTGCATCTGCTCCACTGCATTGGCATATCTTGGGTGTGCCATTGGCTGTATGTAGTTTGGTGGGTTTCCCTTGCTGTCCCTGGGACTCCTAGGTCATCGGTCAGCACAATGATCATGGTTTGTGTGTCCCATTGCTGCCATGGTATGGTATCTGTTCACCTCACATCTGCAGTCTCCACAGGGTATCTGCATGTGTGTGCCCATTGGTGCAAATATGTGGGTCTGCATTCTGATGGTCACTTCTGTCATTGTGTCATTGATGATTGTTGACGGTGTCAGCCCCCATGGGTGTTGTTTGTCTGCACATGGCCAAAGTTATGTCTTATTTGCACTGCAGGATTTGGCTCCCCCAATTTATGTTGCAATGGGACACATACACTACTTTGCCACTGATGTGTTTGTTGTTCTGTGACCAGGAATCATCCATGCAGTTTGGCAGTTGCACCTCTTACTTTGTCAACACTTACCTTTTGGTCACTGTGATGATGGGGGTTTGGACCCCATTGCCACAATGTTCAAAGTGTGCTTCAGCTATGGACCCCACACTTACATTTTGGTCACTGTGATGATGGGGGTTTGGACCCCATTGCCACAATGTTCAAAATGTGCTTCAGCTATGGACCCCACACTTACATTTTGGTCACTGTGATGATGGGGGTTTGGACCCCATTGCCACAATGGTCATGGCCTGCTTGCATTGTGGGTGCCACACATATATGTGTGGCACATGTGCTAGGGGGTCACATTGTATGTTCAAAGTCATGTTCGGTGTTGTAGGCATTTGACACAGTCTACACACGCTTGTCATGGTGTTGGGGGGATGTCTTCTTCTTGCATTCCCTAGGTTGTGGTGTGCTGGTTGTGTCATGCATTGTCCATCCTATGAGTGGGGGTGGTAGTAGTGGTAGTCATCCAGCCCCCCCTGGGTGAGGGTGGTAGTAGTGGTAGGCATCCTGCCCCCCCTGGCTAAGGGTGGTAGTAGTGGTAGGCATCCAGCCCCCCCTGGGTGAGGGTGGTAGTAGTGGTAGGCATCCTGCCCCCCCTGGCTCAGGGTGGTAATGGTGGTAGGCATCCAGCCCCCCCTGGCTAAGGGTGGTAGTAGTGGCAGGCATCCAGCCCCCTGGCTAAGGGTGGTAGTAGTGGTAGGCATCCAGCCCCCCTGGGTGAGGGTGGTAGTAGTGGTAGGCATCCTGCCCCCCTGGCTCAGGGTGGTAGTAGTGGTAGGCATCCAGCCCCCTGGCTAAGGGTGGTAGTAGTGGTAGGCATCCTGCCCCCCTGGCTCAGGGTGGTAGTAGTGGTAGGCATCCTGCCCCCCTGGCTAAGGGTGGTGGTAGGCATCCAGCCCCCCTGGGTGAGGGTGGTAGTAGTGGTGGGCATCCAGCCCCCTGGCTAAGGGTGGTAGTAGTGGTAGGTATCCAGCCCCCCTGGGTGAGGGTGGTAGTAGTGGTAGGCATCCTGCCCCCCTGGCTAAGGGTGGTGGTAGGCATCCAGCCCCCCTGGGTGAGGGTGGTAGTAGTGGTGGGCATCCAGCCCCCTGGCTAAGGGTGGTAGTAGTGGTAGGCATCCAGCCCCCCTGGGTGAGGGTGGTAGTAGTGGTAGGCATCCTGCCCCCCTGGCTAAGGGTGGTGGTAGGCATCCAGCCCCCCTGGGTGAGGGTGGTAGTAGTGGTAGGCATCCTGCCCCCCTGGCTCAGGGTGGTAGTAGTGGTAGGCATCCAGCCCCCCTGGGTGAGGGTGGTAGTAGTGGTAGGCATCCTGCCCCCCTGGCTCAGGGTGGTAGTAGTGGTAGGCATCCAGCCCCCCCTGGGTGAGGGTGGTAGTAGTGGTAGGCATCCTGCCCCCCCTGGCTCGGGGTGGTAGTGGTGGTAGGCATCCAGCCCCCCCTGGCTAAGGGTGGTAGTAGTGGTAGGCATCCAGCCCCCCCTGGGTGAGGGTGGTAGTAGTGGTAGGCATTCTGCCCCCCCTGGCTAAGGGTGGTAGTAGTGGTAGGCATCCAGCCCCCCCTGGGTGAGGGTGGTAGTAGTGGTAGGCATCCTGCCCCCCCTGGCTCAGGGTGGTAGTGGTGGTAGGCATCCAGCCCCCCCTGGCTAAGGGTGGTAGTAGTGGTAGGCATCCAGCCCCCCCTGGGTGAGGGTGGTAGTAGTGGTAGGCATCCAGCCCCCCCTGGGTAGGGGTGGTTGTGCGCATTCAGGCCCCTGTGTGCATATGTGGCATTGGTGATGGGCATCCCGCCCCTATGGTGCTGCTGTTGCTGGTGTAAGTATATTCTGCATCCCTCTGTGTGTGTGTGATGTGTCGTGTACGTGTTGTATGTGTTTTGTGGTTGGTGTCTGGCTTACCTTCTGCGCCGTACGCGTCCGTGCCTGTTCCGGTAGTAAATGTAGAATATCGGTATGATCGGGACGAAGGGATTCATGGTTGGTTCGTGTCGTTCGTCCTTCTTGTTGCTTCGCGTCGTCCTCGTCGCTTCGCCTCGTCCTCGTCGCTTCGCGTCGTCCTCGTCGCTGCCGTGTTCGTCTCGGAGCCGTGGATCGTGTTGTGGCGCGAATCGGAGCTTATGTGCGCCTCTCCCGGATGCTTTGACGTGCCGTGCGTAGCGACGGGTTCGGCGCGTACGGAAAGCGCATCGTACTCGTTCGCCCGGACGGAGCTTCATTTTGGCTTCCGTGCGACTCGATTCAGCGTTTCCGGATTCGCCTCGGTCGGGGAACAGGACCTGGTTTGGGTGAGTACGGCTCGGCCGGATTCTTTGCTGTTGTGCGCATCGTACTTACTCGTTCGGTGTGCTGTACGGATCGGTCGGGAAACAGGCTTTCGCATGGCTTTTTTCCCGACCGAATGGTGTTGGGTACGCCTCCGACCGAGATCGGAATCGGCCCCAAAATGTAATTAATTTACTATTCCTACTCCAGTTAACATTAAATCAGGGAGGGTGCTGGACACTAAACTTAATTCATTTACTATTCCCACTCCAGTTAGTATTTATTCTGGGTAGGTGCTGGACACTAAACTTAATTAATTTACTATTTCCACTCCAGTTAGTATTTATTCTGGGTAGGTGCTGCACACTAAACTTAATTAATGTACTATTCCCACTCCAGTTAACATTAAATCAGGGTAGGTGCTGGACACTAAACTTAATTCATTTACTATTCCCACTCCAGTTAGCATTTAATCTAGGTAGGTGCTGGACACTAAACTTAATTAATTTACTATTCCCACTCCAGTTAGTATTTATTCTGGGTAGGTGCTGCACACTAAACTTAAATAATTTACTATTCCCACTCCAGTTAGGATTAATTCAGGGTAGATGCTGGACACTAAACTTAATTAATTTACTATTCCCACTCCAATTACCATTTAATCTGGGTAGGTGCTGAACAGTAAACTTAATTAATTTACTATCCCTACTCCAGTTAACATTAAATCAGGGTAGGTGGTGGACACTAAACTGAATTAATGTACTATTCCCACTCCAGTTAGTATTAAGTTTGGGTAGGTGCTGGACACTTAACTTAAATAATTTACTATTCCCACTCCAATAAGGATTTATTCTGGGTAGGTGCAGGACACTAAACTTAATTATTTTACTATTCCCACTCCAGTTACCATTTTATCTGGGTAGGTGCTGGACACTAAACTTAATTAATTTACTATACCACCCTAATGACTTTAAAGTCAAATAATTAGCCAAACACTAAACATATCTAATTTTCTAATCACAATTCAAATAATATAATATCACTAACTGTACTCTACACTATAATCTAATTATTTAATTATTGATAAAAAGAATTAGTACAGTATATATTATATTTTTGTTTAAATTTTTAATATTATAAAATAGTTAAAAATATGTATTTCATTTTTTAATAACAATATTTGTTTATAAATATTATCATGTATATTTCAATAATATTTAACTTATATACTAAACATAATACTTAATATCAAAATAATAGATTGTTGACTATTTCATTAATTTATATTTTATATTAAAAATTACAAAATAATACATATTTATATATATTACTATCATATTTTCATAATTTAATGCATAAATTAATATTGGACATTATTAAAACTGCATTATTTAACCTTATAATTTTTAAATATTAATAGTGAATTAAATATTAAATATGTTTTATGTAAAAATATACACTACAAACACATAATATATTAATATGTTTTGTTTTTTTAACAAAAAATTAAATTTAAATTATTTTTTAAAGTTTTTTAGAACACTCACCAAAATTATACCCTATAAACACAACTTTAAAATACAAAAACAATAATTTCGCATTTCACCAAAAACATTCTAAATTCAAACATATTTATTTGTATTTATTAAATATTTAATTTAAAATTTTGAAAACACTCCCCACACTTATCCCCTATAAACCCAACATCCAACTACTAAAACAATATTTTCTAAATTCGAAAATATATTTTCTAAACTATAATTTTAAATTTCGAATTTATTATAAATTTAATTCAATTGTTTTCAAACACTCCCCACCCTTATCCCCTATAAACACAATATCCCACTCCAAAAACAATATTTTCTAAATTAAAAAATATATTTTAAAAATTATAATTTTACATTTTGAATTTATTAAATATTAAATTCTATTGTTTTTAAACACTCCCCACCCTTATCCCCTATAAACCCAACATCCCGCTCCTAAAACAATATGTACTAAATTCAAAAATATATTTTCTAAATTATAATTTTATATTTGGGATTTATTACAAATTGTATTCAATTATTTTAAAACACTCCCCACTCTTATCCCCTATAAACCCAACATCCCGCTCCTAAAATATATTATACAAATTTTATTTTTATTACATTAACTAACTATTATTATACTCAAAACAAACTTTAAAAAATTACAATATAGTACAATAACGATATTTTTACACAACGATATTTTTACAATCGACATTACGTACTTCGATATTTTTAACAACACTTAAAATCGATATTTTTAACATTGATATACATAACATCGATATTTAATACTATCGATATACTAAACTCGATATTAATGTATATCGATATTAAAACATCTATATTATGTCTACTTACCCACGAGTACATAAGCTACATGCTCCTTCACTCTTACTACCAAAACACGCAACATTCTGACTGAGACGGATACTGGTATCTTAGAGGGTCATTACGATGGCGGGCGGACAAAGTCAGCCCGCCATCGCAACGGAAAAAGGGACCACCCGCAAGAGGTGCGGCGGTCCTGCTGTATGTATTAGGATGCTACCGCCACCATGGCGGTCGCATCCTGCATATTTAACATTGTAGCGGCCGGTGCTGTATTCAGCACCCGCCACAATGTTAAAAGGGCATGTTGTGCATTTGCATGCACAACGTGACAGGCACCGCGCGGTGCCTGCCACCTTGTGCATGCAAATGTCGGGGGGTACCCTGGGTACCCCCAAGTGCAGCCACCCACCCCCCCAACCACCTGGGGGCCCGCAACAGGCCCCCAAAGGCATTCTCCGCATGCCTTTCCATGGCAGAGTCTCCGCCATGGAAAGGCATGAGACCGCCATCATCGTAATATGGATGGCGGTGCCTGCAAGGCACTGCCACCATATTGCAGGCCTTTTCCGCCCGGTAGGCAATCGGGCGGATTGCCTACCGGCGGAAGACTGGCGGACGGTCTTTCCGTCCGCCTGGGTCCCCACCGCCATCGTAATATGGCGGTGGGGAAATGTTATGCGGGCGGGGGAAAATAGCGGGTGGATCACCACCGCCATACGGGCGGCGGCGATCCGCCTGACATCATAATGACCCCCTTAGTCATGAGATATGCCCCCATGCAGCGTAAGTATGGGCACCCACACTAAACGCCAGTGATTGTGTTGTAGTACCAGAACAGGTCCCTTATTAAGTTGATGATTGTTAGCTGCTCCCGTCAATGGGGGGCGGGGGGTTAGTACTTATAGTTAAAAGTTACTCTATTAAACAGGGTTGGACACTCAGATTCAATTGAAAATGGATGGACATGTTAATTGCATGAGCCATATTACTGCTGTACTGTTGTGTAGTTCCTATAAACCTATATAGGATCTGCGCGTTTAGACAACATACACTGTAGGATTGGTGTCAGACTGATTCTAGACACCCGTACTGGGTATGTTAGCCTGTTGTACCAGCTAGCTCACAGTGCCACTAGAAACCCCTCTTACCAAGGAGAGAATAGTTCTTGGCAACTATCGAACATGACAACCCTGATCTCTCAGAATCGTGGAAACAGTGTACTACTTTTCGCTCAGTCACTCATGCTCACTTTGTCTCAGAGAGATACACAGAATAAACGGTGGGGACGTTTCTCAATAAGCATTTATTGAACCAGCGTCATTCTAGTCTAAACAAATGTGCTAAAACAACCATTAGACAGCAACAGATATAAATGATTATAAGCACTAACAGAGTAAAAGGATGGTAGATTTCTACCATTGTGCTAAAACAATGAATACAGGCAAGTATATAAAATACATGACAGTAGTAAATGCGTACTGCTAGGATGCAACCCTAACTAGATGTACCTAAGTATACCTAGCATGTATGTGGGTGTAAAGCCAAGAATCCCTCTAGGATAAAGTCAACCCCGTTACCTGAAGTGAGAGACTGTGGGACCCTGTCTTGGTCTCGAGATGGACACCCTGCAAGGGATGTCAGACCACTGCGAGCTGGTGTGTCGGCATGGAAGTCCTTTTCTCCTCTGACTATCTCAGCAAGAGATGATGTATATATACCCAAAGTAGTACCCCCTGGGGATATACCTTGCTGTGTCATGTCGGACTAGGATGACGGAAGGAATGACCCTTGTACATAGTTATTATGCAGGAGATGGTAGGCCTGCTGTCCTGCTGTGATTCCAAGAATCCTCATGCATAATGAATGAGGCTTAAGCTTTTCGGAGAAAACGCCATGTCATCTTTGCATTACCCAAACTAGGTAAAAGGTCTGTACTAAGAACCGTTATGCAGTGTAATTGTAGGGAGAATATAGGTGAAATGTTAGGTGACTGCCTGAGCCTATATCGGGGTACCTGTATGGAACATAACAGTACTATACTGTTATAATTTCTACTGTACTGCATGATATTATCAAGCACCATATACTGCGATTCTCCATCCGATCTATGTATCTAATTACATGATATTACATAATTTATAAAACCCAATAAAATGTGTTCCCCTCCCAAATTCTTTTTAACCAATGGTATTTTTTATTTCCTTCCTTTTTCAGTTTTCCAGCAGTGTTTTTATAAATGTTTATTTTTTAGGTTTTTGATGGCCTTCTAGGATTTACTTCTTTGGGAATGTATTTTTGTCTTTGATATTGTTGTATTTTTTGGGAAGATTAATATTTTCTATTTATGGATCAATTATGTGTTTTGGATTATTATGGAGTTCTATCTCTTCTGCTCCAACTGAAAGTAACACTTTTTAAAAAAGTTTTAATGGTGGGATGTGTTATTGCATTGTTTTGTATTATGTTATTTATTGTCATTGATGTTTTTATGCTTTTTATAGTTTATTGTATTTTGTGTTGTGATTTTTGGAGTTGACATTTGTATTAATTACTGTTTATTTATTAATTTGTTTAATGTTTTTTTAATTCAATCATAGTAAATATTTTTGTTTATTTTTTATTTAAGATTGAACAGCACAAAATAAAAAATATAAAGATGTTGCTTAGGGTTTTATAGGTTTTTTTAGGGTATTTTTGTTGGATTGTTTCGTTTAGAGTAAAGTTCTTGCTATGGAGTCTAGGTATTGTAGGCTGTTAGCAAAGAGTTAGACTTTGCTTTGTAACATGTTGTGTATTTCTGTGGTTTCTTTTGAGACTTTTGGTTTTCGTTGGGTTATGATTTTTTCAGCCTTAGTTCTTGTGCGCTTTGTTTCCTTTTTAAAATTTCAAACAGCTGGTATAATGTAGGGTGGCTTTGTCACTCTAAACGTCTTAGTAGGTTATTGCTAGTAGTAGCATATATTATTATTTTTCTCTCATTGTCACCATTGTCGTATAAAAGGGAAGTGTGATTTGTTTATGTTAATGTTAAGTTTTCAGGGATATTTACATGCTTGAATCTTTTTAGTGCAGCAGGTATTTTTATGGTCACATTTCCAGTTCTGTGTGATACCTTTTTAAAGAGGAAATTGGAGGGAGCTGACCTGCAATGTAATCAAGAACATTGGGGTTTATATATATTTTTTAAATTGCTCCAGTATGCTCTTGTAAGCTGGTAGTAGCTTCCTTAGGTTCTTGCAGTACTTTTCTTACTTCAGTTTCTGTAATGTTGGATGGGTGGTTATGCTCTGTAACATTTTCAACAATTTCAGTTTTTGTAGTTGCTCTCAAATACCATACATTAGAACAAGATTTTGTACATTTCCAGGGCTTTCTATCACTGTTTGTACTTTCTATGCTGTACGAGAGTCCAATGTGTTTTAATAATAGTTTTCCTTTCTAAGATCTTGCATATGTGGCACTGTTCAACTTTTTAGCTGCTGGTTATATTATAATAAATTATTAATAAAGTTATTAATAACTGTTTTTAATAGGCAAATATTTATACTTTTGTAAAAGCATTTGTACATTTATACTTCTGAAGTAGAGGTTTTTGGTGACTTTTAAAAATGTTACTTTCATTGTTCAGTAATTTAGATGTTTTTTGCCACAGGTGTTTCTTTTTAGCTGTTTGAAAAACATGGTAGTACTAGTTTTACATGGTAAGGGATTATTTTAGCTTTATTTTTATGTCTCGTTTATTTTCATTTCAAAAAGAAGTTGGTCACAGGTGGGCAGGAGGATAGCTGAAATTATTTTTTAAAGAAACAATCCTTCTGGTGCAAGCACCAGAGCGATTTTGTTACACAGTGTGGTCAACGGTTTGCCCACCACACTGTGCAATTAAATCCTCTGGTGCTTCTCTTTTAAAAATAATTTCAGATCATGAGGGAAGAATTTCCCACGCATCCTGCAAATTTTCTTCTTTGTTTACACTGAGACAATCAACACGCATGACACACTGGGTATCCCGCTGTTGGACTTGGCCCTTTTTGCAGGGTCATCCCTAAACGTTTTGCCTTCACCCCTCCTATTTTTGCTGATCTCGTTTTCATTGGCCATAGGACTCTGTGCACTTTACACTGCTAACGAGTGCTAAAGTGCTTGTGCTCTTTCCTCTAAACATGGTAGAATTGGCTTATACCCAATTGGCACATGTAATTCACTTGTAAGTCCCTAGTAATGTGGTACTACGTGTACCCAGGTCCTGTAAAGTAAATGCTACTAGTGGTCCTGCAGCACTGATTGTTCCACTTGAGTAGCCCTTTTAAGCATGTTTCAGACCTGCCATTACAGCCTGAGTGTGCAGATTTAAACTGCTGTTCAGCCGTGACAAAATAAACCTTTTGCTAGGCCTAGCCGTCCTTTTTAATACATATAAGTCTCCCCTACAGTAGGCCCTGAACAGCCCAGGTTACAATCTATCTAAAAAGTTGGACATGTACTTTTAAGTTTTTCATGCCCTGGTAGTGAAAAACTCCTACATTTGTTTTTCACTACTACAAGGCCAACCTCTCCCATAGGATACCATTGGGTTAACTTATTACATTTAATAAGTGATAACTTTTAATTGGGATCAGGATGCTCAGATCAATTTTGGTGTCTAAAGAATTGTAATAAAAATCCCTCTTTAAGGGTGAAGTCGGATTTTTAATCCCAATCCTGAAAATTGCATTTTTAGAAAGTTGGACATTTGGTGTCTAATGTCTGTATCCTGAGTCAAATAACAAGGTGTAGTTAGCAGTTGGTCTTTGTGTATTGCTCCCAGAAAGTGAGGCAAAAGGAAGCTAAGTGTTGGCAGGATGGGCCACTCCAAGTTAAAGAGGGAGCGGAGCTGTCAGCTACCATACATGTGTGCATGCCTAAGTGCTCTCAAAAAGAGGTTTGGCACTAGTCTAATGCGACCCCAGACAATTTTGGGGCCAGGGTAGTGAGAAAGAAAATTCCAGGCACCTCTAGTGGTGGAAACCTCTAGAAGCTTCTGCTGTTTCAAAGTGGTCACCAGGTATAAATGTTGAACCTCAGACCCCAAATCTTCAGTACACATCTGGACCTGTGGAAGACTCTGAAGAAGTACTGCTGTGCTGCAGGAAGGACTACCACTTTGCTGCCCTACAGAGTTACCCTGCGGGCCTACTACCTGAGTGAGAAGGCCTGAACTTTCATCTTGAACCCAGGACCACCTGAGTGACTCCAAGGGCTAGTTGACTGGCCTCCTGATCAGAAGCCTCAGGGACAGAACAGGCTTCCTCCATCTCCAACCCAACAGCTGGACTCTGCCAGCTGTGACTCCTGCCCTCCCAAATGGTGCTACCCCAGACCTGGACCCTTGAAAGTGGGCACGAATGTGCTCTGCCAGCCCAACTGTGGTCCCAGCTGAACCAATGCATCGTGATGCATCGCCTCCCAAAAAACTCCCCATAGGAGCCACTGCGCAATGCATCGCCTCATCAAACTCTGCATGGGGACTGCTACTTGACGCATCCCCCATGCAGGACTTCGCATCGCCGCCCGCAGCCTTTCAGGAATCGCCACTGTATTACACAAACTTGATGCAGGCCTTTGCATTGCAAGCCCCGCGTTGATGGCATCTTTGACGATGACGCCGGACTTCGCATCACAAGCTCCGCAGCTTCTTTGGAACCAGCCGATGTGCGACTCATCTTGACACAGGTCTTCGTTTTGCAAGATCCTTGTAGATGACATCCTTGACGATGACGTAGAATCTTGCTTCGCAGCTCCTAGGAATCGCCACTGCTAAATGTTTCCTAGACGTGGGACTCCGCAACCAGGATTTAAGGTGCTCTTTTTTAGCCGGCCTATCTGGGTGCCCATAGCTGGCTTGAGCTCCATCGTAGTCAACCTGAACTTGTGAATTTGTCCCTGTTTGGTGCAACCAGATAACCACAGTTGGTGCTTTGTGGCTTTTGATGCTACTGTCACTTGACTATTAAAAATTTCACATCTCCGGTTCCACTGATTGGAGTTTTGTCGTTTTGGTCTTAAATTGTTTATTAAATTATACTCTATTTTTCTAAATTGGTGTGGGATTTTTCTTGTGTTGTTTCACTTTATTACTATCTGAACTACTACATAAATACTTTACACATTGCCTCTAAGTTGAACCTGCCTGCTTTTGTGCGAAGCTACCAGATGGTTAAACACAGGTTAATGTGTGGTTTACTTGTGGCTTCAACCTGACAAGGATTGTGGTTCCTACTTGAGTAGGGTTCCACCCCGTCAACCAGGAACCCAATTTCATACACCCACCAAACTATTGTGTTAAAAATATTGATTGACTCAAATGTGTCAAAAATATTGCACTCTCAAGAATATCGTGGGACAGAATATTTAAGGTAAGAATATAATTGTTTTCAGTATCATATCCTTTCTTTAAAATACAGTTGTACATGTTATCATTTTACAATTATTGTGTTGAATTTTATTGGTTTTTGTGTTAGAAGTTCCTATTATTTTAATGTGTATTATTTTTAGTGTAGTGTAGTTTATTTTTTTATCAGACAATATATTTAAAGATGTGTTTTTATTTTATTTTACTACCTTTTTGTTGGTGGGTTTGTGTGGGAATAAGGTGGGAAGTTTTTTTAGTATTTATTTTATAACTGATTCTAAAAAGTGTATTAATTTGTTAATATCATTATTAACTTGTTGCATTGGCGATCGGTCGATGCCTACACTATCTTCCCAGTGGGGCCTTTGGTCGACGACTGATGGTGGAGGGGGTTTAGAAGGAGCCCCTAATGCTTGCACTGGAAGTTTAATTTTTTAGATTCCCAGAGTGGGGGTGAAGTGGAATCCCTTCTGCTTCTGCTTCAGCCCCCATCCCTCCTCCCACCCATCTGTGACATCAGCGCATCATGAGGCACGCTGATGTCACAAATCCCTGCAGGATGTAAACAGAGAGAACTGGTTAGTGCTCTCCCCCATGTCTGGAGGGGATTTTAGACCCTAGGCGCCTCCCCAGGTTTGAGGGAAGTATCATTGGAAAGGGGAGAGTTTCCCATTCCAGTGATGCATTTCTAAAATATTTTCCTGATTCTGTGACCCATGTGCAGGGAACCACTAAACACCAGTAAATCTTCTGCCTCTGGACCACTAGGGTTGTAGTGTATTTGAGGGTTCGATCTCCCTGGTATATGGCCTACCCCCCCACAAAAAGGCACTTACACGTTCTGGGCGTCACACAGGCCGCCCCCCGTCATATTTTTTTCAAAAATGTTTGTTTTTCCCTGGGTGGTGCGATTGCCACCCCAAGCAGGGAGCGATGGCGCACCCAGGAGGAGAAAAGGGCACTCACCTTGTTGGGGGGTCAGCCCTCCTAGCACATGAGCTGACCCCAATAGGGGCAAAAACTATTTTGAAAACAGTTTGTTTTCCTCTGGGAACTGCCCAAGGAAGGTGCCATTGCACCCCCCAGGTGAAAACAAAATGGATCTAATCAACTGGACCACCAGGGTGTTTGTGGGCCCATATAATGGGCATAGTTTTAGTGTTGATTTCCCTGATAGTACCACAAACATTGCCTGCAGCAAGCACAATTGTTTACAGTGTTCTATGCCATTCAAAACACGTATACAGCTATTCAAATTGAAAACTGTTCCAGTGTTGAAATGTGGGCTACTTATTTAGGTGTGGTATTACCTATGACCTTTTCATCGTACTAAAATAAATAAGAGCCAGAGTTACGAAGATTTTCTGTCATGTTTGCATGACTTGTTCAAGCATACCTGATGCAAAATCCTTGTCGTGATTTTACAAAGTAACTCAAATGGGTATTTTCATTGCTTTGTGTGAGGAAATGGGGGGTATTATGTGGTGTGGGTGTACAACCTCACCATGTAATCAATTTACCAACCCCTTTAGGACCAGTAGATTTTTGTTTGTTAAACCTTAAGCTCAATCCTGGGTAGCTGTGGCTCTAAGCAGTCAAGCTTAGACAAAGGAACAAGTGTAAAGCATTTAAACAGCATCAAAACAATTGAAGAGGAAATACAGAAGACACAAAAGTAATCTGACTAATTTATAAAAATAGGTTAGATTTTTATTTAATTTTTGACACCAAAGCAAAAAAGATCCACTGGAGGGCTCCTGAGATAAAGAATTTGCAAGGTATAGTATTTCAGCATTTTTCACTTAACTTCGAACAAGCATTGGCAAATTCAACAACACTTTGCAGGAAAAACATTGGTATCAATATAGTTACTTTGAGTTACTTTAGGTGAGCAACTCTTGCAGGGAACAAGTCATGGAGACCAGCAAGGTCCACAGAAACAGTTACCTTTACAGGAAACGCATATTTAAGTTCAGTTCCAGCATCAGTGGCTCCTTGCCATTGATTTCTATGGCATAGTCCTAATGCAAGGGATACAGGATGCTGAAGATGCTCAAGGATGCTAAAGATGCTGTGCGGTGGGCGGGGATCTTCCTGGGAATACACCTCGGTCCCCGGGCTTGGTGAGGCGATCCTGGCCACAAAGGTCAACATTCCTCAAAGTCCTCTCGAGCGTGGCAGAACTTCAGTCGTCACTGGGCCACCACCTTGTCGAATGGTGAGAGGAACAACCGAGCACGGAGTTAAAAACAGGGGAGGACGATAACGGCCCCCTATTGAAATGAACCGGGGTTTCTCTGAATATAATTTAGAAAAACATCCAAAAAGATAGAAATCAAGATATGCTGCGATTTGGAGGCATCATACAGAACATTTTCAGGTAAAAAGTGGCAAATGTGGTAGGAGAAGTTGTGCCTGCGAGAAAAAAATGTCGGCTATTGAACTGGATGGATCAGTGTCCAGTTTTCATTGTCTATAAGGGACTCCAGAAGGCTGAGCCCCTAATCTGAATTGAAGATTAATCTTAACCCGAAGGGTAGAGCAACCTTCATATATTAATGGAAGTGCCAGATATTCAACAACATTTTTGCATCGCCAGTGTCCTGAAGAAGGTAGGGTATCCACCGAAACGCGCCGGCGCTTGGTTTGGCTGAATCCAATTACGATGAGAAACTGCAATGACGTATCAATTTCACCAGGACTAAGGCTTGATGTTTATTTTTGGATCAGCATATGTAGCAGAATTGTGCATAATGTCCATTAGAGTGCTCCCATTTGATAGTAGGGGTTTATTCTATACCTCATGTGTCTTCATTTGAAGTGTTTTTAGTGCGCCACATTGTCTATTGTGTGGGGGGGATTGAAACTAGGATCGTTTTTTTAAATATAAATTGTAATAATTATAATTCTCTTTTTATGCATTAAGAATATAGGATGAGATGTGGCATTTTTAATTAAAGCTTTATGTGGAATTTCTTTCTTGGTGGTATGTGTTTTACAATTGAACCCTTGTGGATGTGGTTGAGTGCAGTGGATTGATTGGTGGGATATACCCGTTAGGTAATATTTGTGGTTTCAAGGGAAGTTTCTTATTCTCTACTGATTTTTAGCGCCATGTTCCCTTGGTGTGAGGGGCCTCCTCTCTCTTTTGAAACTACCAGTCGGCCATTACAGTGGTTGCAGCAGTTTCCTTCTTTTCAGGGTAACTTGCCTCTTGGCAAACCTAGCCGTGCTCCCATGACTCTCCTGGTTTCAGCAAACTTGGGGCAAGTTTTCAGCATCAGATGTTGGTCCCTTGGCCTGCACAGCGGCGAAGTGCAACAATTTGGTAATCTGGCTACCAACTCGCCCCAGCAGGCTTCTTCAGCTGTTGTGGCCCTGTGCTGCAAACAGGAGGTCAATCAACTGACCCTTGGAGTCTCTTGCTTTGGCTGGGCTCAGGAGTCAACTTCTCAATGGGCAGGACACAGCAGGAATGGTCCCATATCTTTTGCTAGCCAACAGGGTACAGCAGGTGTAGCCCACGTTGGTGCAGTCTTTCTTCGCTGGGCCGTTGATGGAGCAGGGCAGTCCTTCTGCCGTCCTTTTCTCCAGTCTAACGAGATCTGAGTTCTGGATGCCAGGGATGCCGTTTTTATGCCCGGAAAATGCCTTTAGGGGTGGTTGTGGCTGCTAGCCAATGGGCTACCAGGTTCCCACCCACCTGATGACAACTTCCTGTGAAGTGCTATCCAGCTGTCCAAGGAGTCTCTATTCTGCCCACTCTCAAGATGGCAAAACCCCTCTCTTGGTTTGTAGGGCTCCCTAGCCCAACCCAGAGCTGTGGCTACCAAGGGGTCTACATGCCCCTCAAAAACCAGTTTGAAAACTAGTTTATCTCTGCTGTCCCGTGTGCCATGCTGTATATCTAAACAGAGCAGCCCCTCTCCAAGTGTTCACCATTTGCCCTTCAAAGGCAGCTTCCCCTTTGAAGCTCGCCTTTTGGGCCAACACCCATGTGGCTTCCTGTCTCATTCACGCCTACAAAGCTCTACAGATGCAGTGTGTAAAGCATTTGCACAAAACCAACAGTAGTACAGTAATACAGTGAAAACACTACAAAAGGACACCACACCAGTTTAGAAAAATATCCAATATTTTTATATATCCAAAAAAAGACCAAAATGATAAGAAGCCAACATACAGTACTTAAAAATATATACATTGCAAGATATCCTTAAAATTTCAGAAAAATCTCAAGAACACAGTTCTTCCGAGTCGGTAGCTCTGTCTGGGGCTTCTGCGATGCTGAAAACAACTGAGGGGCCGATTCCGATCTCGGCCGGTAGGGCACCGAATCGGATTCGGCTTTACCGGATCCGATTCCGAGGCCTAGTTCCTGACCGATTCGTATGGGCGTCCGCGCGAGCAAGTACGATGTGAGCGCACGCGAAATCGCCGACCGACTCGTTCCCGGGTCCGAACCGCTCCGACCGACTCGTACGGACACGGCTCGCACCACCCAATGGAGACGTCACCCGACCGAGCCAGTACGATGCGCGCTTCGAACAGCCCGACCGACTCGTAGCATCCGGCTCAGAAGAGCTGTTTGAGCCGGACTTCGGGGGTCCGTGTCGGACCCCCCTGCATGCGTAGCCGCGTGAGTCACACACAGGGGGGACCCAAGGGTCCCCCCTAAACATGCATGTACGGTGCGAGTCGCACCGACGCGTACCCACTGTAGGGGGCCCCCCTGTTCGCGACGTGCCCATTCAGTCAATGGGAGCCCGTGTATGCGTTGTACGACCGGCTCCCATTGACTTCAATGGGAGTCCGACCGAGTCGAGTCCAGCAGCATGCGGCCGCATCGTACTCGCTCGGTCGGACTGCTGGAGTCCGGCTCGGTCGGAAAACTCTCCGGATCAGGCTCGGTCAGAGAGTTTTCCGGCCCAGATCGGAATCGGCCCCTGAGTCTAACAGTTACAGCCAACCGCGTCGGTACGGGACAGCTAAAGCGTGGACAGACTCGTGAACAGTACCTTTCTTGTTGCGGCTGGCACGTTGGTGCGAGCCGGCCAGGGCAACCGTCGCGGTTAGTTTGCAAAATGGAAGCGGTTCAGGATGTGGTGCCCTCACGATACAATGCAGGTAGCGGCTCGGTGACAATCGTCCAGACGGCGTCAGTGAGACCAAGGCTTATGGTGTGAGGCGAGGCGGTGCCCGATGCAGTCTGGTAGGTTGCTGTGCAAGCAACAGAGCCGGTTAGCGGGAGCTGGCGTCGGTCGGTCCAGACTGCTGTGTTGGACGAGGCGGTGCGTCGTGAAACTTACGAGCAGTGCCCCAGCCACGATGCGGTCACAGGTGTCGAAGTCAGCAGGCAGCAAGTGCATCGGTGAGACCAGGCTGGCGAAGTGAAGCAAGGCAGTGCGGAGTGCGGTGCCACCAGGTCACAGAGCAAGCAGCGGCTCGGTGGCTTCGGTCATCGGCGTCAGTGAGACCAGAGTTGTGGTGCGAGATACGGCGGTGCCTTCTGTGGTGCCCTCAGGACACGGAGCCACCAACGGAGTCGGTGACGGAGTCAGTTGCTTTTCCCTTCTTTGTGGCACCTGAAACAGCAGTTCCAGAAGCGGTACCCAGAGGTTGGTGAAGTCTTTGCAGTCCCTGAGACTTCAGAACAGGAGGCAAGCTCTACTTCAAGCCCTTGGAGATACTCAGCACAAGTTAAGAAAGTTCAGCCCAGTCCTTTCACTGCCCAAGGCAGAAGCAGCAACTGCAGGCCAACACAACAAAGCAATAACACAGCAAAGGGGCAGTACTCCTCCTAGCAGCTCTTCCAGCTCTTCTTCTTGGCAGGTTCCTTGATTCCAGTGAGTTCTAAAGTTCTGGGGTCTGGGCCCCAATGTTTATTCTCAAAATTCCTTTATTCTCTCAGGCAGAAGTCCAAACCAGTTCTGTCCTCTCTGGCCCAGCTTCCGGGCAGGAGGTGGAGACAGCATTGTCCAAGGCAGACAGGGTCTATTCAGGTGTAAGGGTCATCTGCTCCCACCCCTCTAAATGCAGACCAGACCTATTCAGGTGCTAGTGAAAACTCCTCCCACTACACTGAATGCAGCCCAGGTCTATTCAGCCCAGCCCTGACTCATTCAGGAAAGGCAGGACATACATCAACCCCCCCAGTGGCTGTCTGAGAGAATGCGCATCCCCAGCCCCTGTCACTCCAAAGCCAGACAGTCAATCCACAAACCAGCAGAGGCACACAGGATGGCTAAGCAAGAAAATACCCACTTTCTAAAAGTGGTATTTTCAAACACACAATATAAAAATCGTCTTTTCTAAAAAAAGATGCATTTTTATATTCTGAGTTCAGGCATACTAAACTCCATCTTTCTATCTTGTCCCAATGGGAAGTTATATTTATAAGATGTTATAAATAAACTCACATTCTACCCTATGGGACAGATAGCCTTTCAATAGTGAAAAACGAAATACACTGTAATTCCCTACCAGGACATGTCACACACACCAGTGCCTGTCCTACCTTTAACATACATGACACCGTTCCCACAGGGGTACCTTGGGCCTACCTTAGGGGTGACTTATATGTAAGAAAAGAGAAGATTAGGGCCTGGCAAGTGGCTGCACTTGCCAGTTGGACATGGCAGTTACAAACTGCGTGCAGACACTGCAGTGGCAGGTCTGAGATACCTTTTCAGAGCTACTAATGTGGGTGGCGCAATCATTGCTGCAGGCCCACTAGTAGCATTTGATTTACAGGCCCTGGCACACTCAGTGCACTTTACTAGGGACTTACCAGTAAATCAAATATGCCAATCATGGAAACACCAATCCATGATAACAATTTACAACAGGAGCACTTGCACTTTAACACTGAACAGCAGTGAGAAAGTGCGCAGAGACACTAAACCAGCAAAAACAGAGTCAAGACCAGGAGGTCAGAAAGCAAAAAGACAGGGGAAACATGCCAAAAGATGCCAGGTCTAACACATGTCCCCTCCAGCTGAAAGCAGGGAGAACTACCCGACTACCTGGGATTTCTCTTCACTAAGGCGGAAGAACCTGGACAGCCCATCAGCTTTGGCGTGTTCTGTGCCAGGGCGGTGTTCCACTGTAAAGTCCATTCCCTGTGGGGAGATGGACCAACTCAACAGTTTGGGTTCTCACCCCTCATTTGCATCAACCATCTGAGGGGCCTGTGGTCTGTCTGAACTCAGAAGTGAGTCCCAAACAGGTAGGGTCTTAGCTTCTTCAGTCCCTGACCACAGCAAAAGCTTCTCTTTCTATGGAACTCCACCTCTGTTCCCTGGGGAGTAGTCTCCTGGGAAGGAAGACTACAGGCTGGTCTAGGTCCTCTTTGTTGTGAGAGCACTGCTCCCACACCATGCTCTGAAGTGTCAGTCTGCACTACGAATTCCTTGGAGAAGTCGGGTGCCTTGTGCACGGGCGCCGTGCACATGGCTGCCTTCAGGGCATCAAAAGCTTTCTGGCAGGCCTCAGTCCAGATCACCTTCTTGGGCTGCTTTCTGTAAGTCAAGTCTGTTAAGGGAGCAACAATGGTGCCATAGCCCTTAACAAATCTCCTGTAGTAACGGGTGAGACCTAAAAAGACTCTCACTTCTGTCTGGGTCTTGGGGGGCTCCCAAGCCAGAATGGTGTCACTCTTGGGCTGTAGGGGCGCCAACTGGCTGCTTCCTACCTGGTGTCCCAAGTATACCACAGAGCCCTGCCCGATCTGACACTTACTGACCTTGACTGTGATGCCTGCCCTCCGCAGAGCCTTCAACACTTCCCAGAGGTGCTGCAAGTGTTCTTCCTAGCTGAAACTGAACACTGCAATGTCATCTAGGTAGGTCGGCACTGAAATTCTCCAGTCCAGCCAACACCTGGTTGGCCAACCTCTGAAAGGTGGCAGGGGCATTCTTCAATCCAAAGGGCATCACCTGGAATTGGTAATGCCCCTCTGGGGTTGAGAATGCTGACCTCTCCTTGGCCCCATCGGTTAAGGCAATCTGCCAGTACCCAGACGTCAAATCAAACATGCAGTGTAACTTGGCAGCTCCCAACCAATTAATGAGCTCATCAGCTCTGGGGATGGGGTGTGCGTCAGTCCTGGTGATGGCATTGAGCCCACGGTAGTCCACACAGAACTGCAGTTCTGGAGTGGCACCGGGTGCAGCAGCCTTTGGGACCAAGACCACTGGGCTGGCCCAAGGACTGTTGGAGGGCTCTATCACCCCTAATGCCAACATCTTGAGACCTACTCTTTGATGCTGGCCCTGACCCAGTCAGTCAACCTGTAAATCTTATGTTTTACAGGAGGGCTGTCACCAGTGTCCACGTCATGGGTACACCAGTGAGTAACACCTGGGGTCAGAAAGAACAGTGTGGCTAACTGTCCCAATAATTTGTGACAGTCACCCTGCTGCTCTGGGGTCAGTGTAGGGGAGAGGATCACACCTTTCACTGACCCAACGTGCTCCTTGGTGGACAGGAGGTCAGGGAGAGGTTCACTCTCCTCTTCCACCACATCATCTGTCGCAAAGAGCATGCTCACTTCGGACCTTTCAAAGTGAGGTTTGAGGCTGTTCACATGGAGGACCCTCAAAGGGTTCCTGGGAGTTTACAAATTCACCAGGTAGGTGACATCACTTTTGCTCTGAAACCACCTTAAAAGGCCCAGTCCACTTGTCCTGCAAGGCACAAGGTTCCACTGGGGCCATGACCCACACTTTCTGGCCGGGCTGAAACTCTACCAGAGTGGCATTCTGGTTGTACCAGTGTTTCATCTCCCCCTGGCTTGCTTCCAGGTTCTGCTGAGTGAGTTTCCTGAAGCGGGCAGTTTGGTTTATGAAGGCCAGCATGCAGCTAAATACATCCTGGGGAGTTTTCCTGGGAGCTGCCTTTCAACCTTCCTTGACCAAACTAAGAGGTCCTCTCACAGGGTGCCCATACAGAAGCTCCAAGGGACTGAACCCTAGAGACTTCTTTGGTACCTCGCCTGTATGCAAAGAGAAGGCATGGCAAGAGGATGTCCCACTTACACCTCATGGGTTCTTTTAGACCCTTGATCATGCCCTTCAAGGTTTGGTTGAAACTCTCTACCAAACCATTACCTTGTGGGTGGTAACGAATGGTGAACTTGTAGGTTACACCACACTCCTTCCACAGCGATGTCATATACTTAGATATGAAATTGGTTCCACAGTCAGAAACCACCTCTCTGGGAAACCCATGCGGGAAAAGATCCCCATTAACGCCCGGCCCACCACTGGTGCCGTCGTTGTCCTGAGAGGGATTGCCTCCGGGTACCGGGTGGCATTGTCCACCAAGACCAGGATGTACCTGTTGCCCATGGCTGTCTTGGGAACCAGTGGCCCCACAGTGTCCATCCCAACCCTTTCAAAAGGAGTTCCAACAAATGGAAAAGGTTGGAGAGGAGCCTTACACTTCCTCCCACTCTTACCACTTGCCTGGCAAGTTTGGCAAGACCTGCAATGTCCATCTGACTGCCTTCGCATTTGGGGCCAAAAGAAGTGGGTGACAAGCCTGTCAAAGGTCTTGTCCCACCCCAAATGTCCGGCCAAAGGCACGTCCTGAGCCAGACCCAGTAGGAAGGTCCTGAAGCGCTGGGGTACCACGAGCACATGGGCTGACCCAGGTTCAGCGACCTTAGGCTCGCTGTACAGGAGACCATTCTCCCAGTAGATCCAGTGTGATCCAGACTGATCACCAGCTGCCTGGTTTGTAGCCTGGTGCCACAAACCTTCCAGAGAAGGGCACTCTTTCTGCTCCCTGCAAAATTCTTCCCTGGTGGGACCACCTTCTCGCTGCCAATGGGGCAGCTCAGATAAGTCCCCCAGTTCAGCTACCTACCCCTGTAGTTACCGGGGCGTTCCCCTCCAGGTCAGCCTCCTCCCGGACCATGGGAACCTCAGGGGTGAGTTTCCCGCACCCCCTGCCCTTTATCTTGGCAGGAACCTGTGCCACTGTTTCAAGCTCCAGGTCCTTCTGATCACCCCTTCCGGCCGCCATTGATCGAGTGGTCACGCATGCCCACTCTGGCGACCCAAGCATCTCCAAGTGAGACCTGAGCTCAGCATCCTTCCACAAGGACTGCTCCAGGTCGTTACCTAGCAGACAATCTACAGGCATGGTAGGGCTCACAACCACCCTCAAGAGACCTGAGATCCACCCATTCAAAGGGAACCTGCGCCACCATACACTGGCGCTCTGAGTTGTCCACAACAACTACTTGGTGGAATGCCCCGGGGACTACTTGCTCCTCAGAGACCAGGTGACACCAAACTGAGGTCACACTGGCTCCAGTATCTCTGAGAGCCTCTACTCTTTTCCCATTGATGGTCACCCAGGCGCTGTATTTCTTAGTGTTAGCAGGCACCTGGGTTCCTTAGAACATCTCACTGTCCCCTAGTGAGACGAGGGTCATTTCTGCGGGATCCCCACCCTCCTATGGGCACCCCTCCTCCCAAGCGCTACACTAGCCAACACCTTGGTCTGCCCACCGGTGGGTGGCTGTGCCCTCTTGGGACACTTGGGGGGCCCCCTTCAAGGTACCCACCTGCTCACAGGCACAGCACTTGCGGGGCCGGTCTCTGCAGGCTTTCTTGAAGAGACCACTGCTTTCTTGTCTACTGGGGGATGGGAACCTTCACCCTGGGTATTAGTTTGGGGCCCTTTAGAGAACTCCTGTGCTTTACCCTTGTCCCCCCACTCTTCTGCTGGGGACCCTGCCCACCTTTGGCTGAGTCTCCCCCAAACGCTTTCTTGTGGACCCTGGTACCCAGTGGTCCACCTCCATAGCAAGCTTCCTGGAGTCAGTCAGATTACTATTAACCAAGTGCTGGTGCAGCTCTGCAAAACATAGACTAGACAAGTGCACCCATGCAATCAAATTGCAGAGCCCCTGAAAATCTGTCACATTACTGCCCTTCACCCAGCCATCCAGTGACCTGCAAAACAAATCCACACATTCCAATCAAGTGTTTGCATCAGTTTTCTTACTGGACCTAAACTGATCCCTGTACTTTTCAGGAGTGAGACCATACCTGGTGAGAAGGGCCTCCTTCATGTCAGCAAAGGTGAGGTTACACCCTTTACCCAAAGCCACTAAAGTATCCCTTGCTTCTTCTGGGAAAAGAGGCCACAATCCTGCCCCCCAATTCTTCTCAGGGACCCCATTCATGTGGATAGATACCTCATAACCCTGAAACCATCTTTGTATGTCATCCACCTCCTTGAATTCTTTGCCTACATTCTTGGGGATGTGCACAATTCTATCTGCCTGCACAGATGAATTGCTGCCACCATCTGAGCTGGGCATAGTCCTTAGCTCCAACTCCTTAAGACTACTTTCAAGATCTAAGATCATCTTCCTTTCCTCCATGGCTATTCTTTTGTCTTCCCCTTCATTCTCCATCTGGAATTTTCCAATTCAAACTTCCTTTCTTCCCGCCTGTCCTCCAGCTCTTCGGGGGACAAGCCACTGCTGCCTGGCCTGGAGGGTTCACCCCCTACCAAAAGCACATCCACCCTAGGAATAGGCTCCTCCGTCTTCCCACTGAGATCTCCAGACTGCCCACTGGCATGTCTGGCTTCTACCCAGGCCCTCAGCACCTTTTGTAGCTCCTCCTTCCTGGTGAGGCCTCTGACTTGGACCTTTAGGTTTTTGCAAATAGCCCTCAACTCTTTGACGTTGTAGGATTCCAACCTATCCTCATCAAAGGCCACTTCCAAGGATGCAACAGATGGTGCTCTTGATTCAGGCATGATGAAGTAGCAAGTTCAAACTGGCAAGATCAAAAATAGGCCAAAAAGAAAAAGAACCAGTATGTGGTACGTAATTGTCTGCGATATGGTAGTAGTGCACACCAATCACTGTAAGTCAAGTGGAAACACAAGTCACATCTGACAACCAATGTTAGAAATGGGGGTCTCTAGTTGGCAAGGGTTTGCACCTTTTTCCAAGTAGGAACCCTTCTTCCTAGTCAAGGTAAGGGAGTTACACTCCTAAAATAACCCCTGCTCACCCCCTTGGTAGTTTGGCACACGCAGTCAGGCTTATCTCAGAAACAGTGTGTAAAGCATTTGCACATAACCTACAGTAATACAGTGAAAACACTACAAAAAGACACCACACCAGTTTAGAAAAATATCCAATATTTTTATATATCCAAAACAAGACCAAAACGATAAGAATCCAACATATAGTACTCAAAAATATATACTTTGCAAGATATCCTTAAAATTACAGAAATATCTCAAGAACACAGTACTTCCGAGTTGGTAGCTCCGTCTGGGGCTACCGCAATGCTGAAAACAACAGAGTCTAACAGTTCCAGCCAAGCGTGTCAGTACGGGACAGCTAAACCGTGGACAGACTCGTGAACAGTATCTTTCTCGTTGCGGCTGGCACATTGGTGCAAGCAAGTCGGGGCAACCATTGCGGTTGCATTGCAAAATGGAAGCGGTGCAGGGTGCGGTGCCCTCATGATGCGGTACAGGCAGCGGCTCAGTGACGATCGTCCAGACGGCGTCGGTGAGACCAAGGCTTACGGTGCGATTCGAGGCGATCCTCAATGCGGTGCTGGCAGGTTGCGGTGCAAGCGACAGAGCCGATTAACAGGAGCTGGCGTCGGTCGGCTCAGACTGCCGTGTGGGACGAGGTGATGCATCGTGAAACATACGAGCGGCGCCCCTAGCCACGATGCGGTCACGGGTGTCGAAGTCAGCGAGTACATCAGTGAGACCAGGCTGACGAAGTGAAGAGAGGCGGTGCGGAGTGCGGTGCCCACGGGTCACGGTGCAAGCAGCGGCTCGGTGGCGTTGGTCGCTGTCATCGGTGGGATCAGGGTTGTGGTGCGAGATACAGATATGGCGGTGCCTTCAGGCCACGGAACCAGTGATGGAGTCGGTTGCTTTTCCCTTTTCTGTGGCAACTGAAACAGAGATACCAGAAGTGGTACCCAGAGGTTGGTGAAGTTTTTGTAGTCCCTGAGACTTCAGGACAGGAGGCAAGCTCTACTTCAAGCCCTTGGAGATACTCAGCACAAGTAAAGAAAGTTCAGCCCAGTCCTTTCACTGCCCAAGGCAGAAGCAGCAACTGCAGGCTAACCCAAAAAAGCAACAACACAGCAAAGGGGCAGTACTCCTCCTGGCAGCTCTTCCAGCTCTTCTTCTTGGCATGTTCCTTAATTCCAGTGAGTTCCAAAGTTCTGGGGTCTGGGCCCCAATGTTTATTGAAGTTTCACAAAATCTGGAATACCAGAATAAAAACCTAACCGTGGGGAAGAACAGGGTTTTCACTGAACATGTATGAAAATCCTCTTTCCAGAAAGAAAAATTCTTTTCTAGAGTCCCCTCACCCACCAGGGTTTCCCCTAGGTGGCATGCTTCATCATTGGGGTCCTCTCAATCCGCTGCGGATTGAGGCGTGCTGCGACTTGCGGAACTACGTAGGAGCACTAAGTTGTGGAAAATGTGCAGTGCAGTGAAAGTGGAGTGGAAAAACAAAAAGTTAAAAATACCTAATTAGTGGGCTAATATTTTATTCCTGCCCCTAGTTGGTATGACTAAAAACAGGGGTTAATAATAGGGAAAGTCTAACTATAATGAGTATAGAGTCCCTAGTATTGGGTCGACATGTTTCGAGCTGTCCCCTCAAAGCTCTTCTTCAGGACCACACGAGGACCAGCCCCGTGCGTGCCACTCCTAAGCAAACCTATAATTAGGAATTAATGAGGTGCACACCTACTGTGTATACACCTAACACGTAATATATACGGTTAATCACTGACACGTAGTATTTTAGTTTAGGCAGAATATTGCCTCATGATCTGCAGGGGTAGAGGGGCTTGTAGTCATACCTTCGTCAAAGCGCACCTCTGGCAAATCACCTAATGGCACCCCCGGAGACCGTATCTCAGTGGCAGGTCTGAGATACCTTTTCAGGGCTACTCGTGTGGGTGGCACAATCAGTGCTGCAGGCCCACTAGTAGCATTTGATATACAGGCCCTGGCACACTCAGTGCACTTTACTAGGGGCTTACTAGTAAATCAAATATGCCAATCATGGAAACACCAATCCATAATAACAATTTACAACAGGAGCACTTGCACTTTAACACTGAACAGCAGTGAGAAAGTGCGCAGAGACACTAAACCAGCAAAAACAGAGTCAAAACCGTGAGGTCAGAAAGCAAAAAGACAGGGGAAACATGCCAAAAGATGCCAGGTCTAACAGTTATCGAGCTGCCGGAACCAGGACCACCTGCAGTTGAAGGTTACCCCAGGTAGTTAAAGTTAGTCACATGTTTAACAGGGATTACCTGAAGCTGAAAAACGGGCCTCTGGCCCGACCTTTGACTGCAGGACATAATGAAAGATGTGCTAGTATTAATCTTCAAATCTAGCCCTCCATAAAGGATGCAATGGCGTTCAGAAGATGCTGCAGAGCTAACGGTGTACGACCCATGATCACAGAGTTGTCTGCATGCAATATGGCTGGTATAGGGTGTTTTCCAATCTTGGGCATTTCCCAAAACATTAGGACTAAGTCCCCGTCCAGATGGTTTATATAAATGGAGAATAAGAACGGTGCGAGGAAGCATCCTTGTCTGATGCCTCTGCGCACCCTATTTGATTTGGAGCACTCTCCACGCAGCCTGAACATAACAGCAGCAATGTAATCGCAATAAATGTTCCTAATGGTATTGATGACTGTACTATCTATGCCCTGGACAACTCCATGAAACCCAGGTACCAAGTGCCATGCTTGGTGAATGTATATTTCCCCAGGAAGAGAGACAGATTAATACACTGGTCTTCTGACCCCATCCCTCCCCTGAACCCATACTGGTTGTCAGATAGAGCACCGCTCTCCTCAGCCCAAACTTCCAAATGGGATAGAAGGATGAGGCCCAGCACCTTCACAGTGGAGTCCAGGAGGGAAATGGGGCAGTAGCAGCCGGGGTCTTACCGATTGCCCTTCGGGACGACAGAGAGGTAGACCAAGTGGAAACCTTGGTAGAAGAGCTCACTGCTCTGAGGACATTGGCAACAAGAGGGGCTCATAGTTCCAGATTACTCTTAAATAAAACTAGAGGGACTCCATCCAAGCCAGGGACTTTACATCCCAGACTGGCTTTGATGGACGTAATCACCTCTTCAAGTGAGGGGCAGTACTCTGGGCGGAAGCACCGACCTGCAGCAGCAAAGGATGCGCTGACATTACCGGGTTTATCCCTACTGAAGTAAATCCCCCCCACCACCAAAGAAAGCAGCCCCTTCATGGCCAGGTATGGCAGAGTCGATCAAGGAGCATCATTTCCTTTAAGAAATGGTTAATTAATACCAGACCAGAGAGCCTTCTGGTCGCTCTTAAGTGATGCTTCCTGGAGAGCCTCCAGGCTTGTAGTCTAAGAGTATCTTTCCTTGCAGTGATCGCCCTTTTATATAGCTTCCTACAGCGTGCAACCTCAACAGCGGACCTGGGCTGGGTGTGGAGTGAGACAATCACTCTTTATGATATTTTGAACATGCTGCGTCAAACCAGCCCTTTGCCCTCCCAGAGCCTGCATGAGGCGCCTTATGGAATACACACAACACTGCTTCTGAGAGGTTGGTAAAGGTGTCTTTAATACTGGCTGCGTCGGCCTCTGCATCTAGGCAAATCTCAAACAAAATGTGATTGCCTTTAACTAGCTGAGATGTAAAATTTTTGGGATTAACAAGCTCCCATATAATGTGGGTGGCCTTACTCTTATTAGCGGTAATGCCAGTGATTCTCCTGGAGCTACCCACCTGGGCTTGCCAGCTGCCAATGTTGATAGCAAGGTTTTGGGGAAGATGGTCGCTCATGGCGAGATTATGTGCTGACTGTTCTCCTACCCTAACAGCTAGGATGGTAGAAAGTAGAATAAGATCAATTCCAGAGCCCGGCCCTTTTCTCTCAAAGGTTGGGGGGAGAGAAACCATTCACTGAATTGTAATAATTCGCAAAACAAAGGTCATATTTCATCATCAAATGATTAAGATGCCCCTCCCCCCCGTAGTGGAGACTGTAATGGCGAGTGCGGCGAACGCGGTGAATGCTGACTGCCGCAAATACTAAACACTTTTTACCTCCGAGAGCCGCAGTGAAAACGTCGCGCAAATCTCCCAAATTCTCCAAATGCCGATCGAGGAAAAGGTCAAGAAGCGCGGCACTGAGCTTCAGTAAGAGTGCGCTGAACGCTGAATGCGGGGGGAGTACCGTGGTGAAAGGCAAGGCGCCGTGGCTCTTCCTACAGGCGGAGTAAGCAGACCAGCGACCAGTCCTTATTTATAAATTAAGGCGGCACTGAGCTCCGGTAAGAGTGCACTGAATACTGAATGCGGGGGAAGTACTGTGGTGAAAGGCAAGGCAAGGCGCCGTGGCTCTTTCAACAGGCGGAGTAAGCAGCTAATGTTACTGGATGCTACCGGATTTCCTCTTTTTCGAGGTTTATTTCACCCACTTTTAGACTCTTATTCTGCTCCCCATTTCGGAACAAACAACATATAAAAGGTTCCGAAGGTAGAGCAGTGAAACCGTAAAATTATAAAACCAACTTTCAAGACAGCAAAGGGAAAGGCACAGATGTTCCCTTAAGGGGAGACGTGGTATCAGTCCTGCGGGGTGGAGCCTGATGTTTTAAGGTTAAAAGTGCTGGGCCAAAACTACGAGAAAAGGGCAAAGGGCAAAGTAATTAAGATAGCCCGAAATCAGCTGCTGGCATTACCGGACCGGAGGGGGGCTGGACTCAATGCCCCAGTGAGCACCGCATCATTCCGTCACTCCCAAGCGCTTGTTTAAATCTGCCAGCTGCCTACCGCAGCGCGGAGCGCCCGTTTGCGCCAGATCGAGGCAGGGCAGGGCCACCCCCTGAGCCCTAAGTTATCAGCAGCTGTTGTAAAGGATTCCAAAGGTACATTTTATACACCACGATTACTGGGCCCATATCCCTGGACTCTATCTTGTAATTTGTCCTTTCTAACCAGTGGGCGCCCAAAGCCTTAAATGTTTATAGTATAACAGTGTGGTAGATTTTGGTACACCAACAACTGCTGTATTTGTTCTTAACTGTTTCCATTTCCATTTCCATTTCGACTATTCAATATATATATATATTTCTCTCTGTCCGACATTGTTTATTTGCCCTGATATCAATTAGTGTAACTTGGTTCATTAGAATGGGGAAAAGAAAAGCTGTTGATAGTGGGGAGGGGGATCTATAAGGAAAGGTAAAAAAGCTAAAAACCAACCAAAACGCAGAGCAAATCCTATGCTGTTATGGATCGTATTGCCAACCTTGTTGGTGAATGCGAGGAGATTTTACTTGACTCATCTGGCCCGTGTAGCTCCACCATTATGGCCAGTGTACCACCCCCTTACAAACCCCAAACATTAAACAAACTGTTATTCCTGATATGTTCAAAAAGCAAAACCCAAAAGGCCAACAATCTGCTAATTTTGACCTCGTCCAGTATGAAGAGAGTATTAATTCTTCCCTGCTAAGCCCATGCCCTGTGACAATTTGTGCAAAAGAGCCCGCTATCATTTGTTCAAATCGATATTCGCCCCTATTGCAAATTTCCCAGGAAGAAAACGCACAGTTATACTCCAAGGGGGCCGAAGGAGAAAGCAACAGATGTAATGATATAATGAATAGGGCTCATTGTTGTTGCTCAGGTCAGCTTAGAAATCAGATAAATGACTTAAAAGATCAGACTAGGCATCTCATGGGGAAGTTAAGGAACTAAAGGGAATGATTGACACCCTCAACTTAGCGCTAAAAGCAGGTTCTAGCAAAGAGTACTCATCCGGTCAAGATCTGCCCCATATACAAGCTTGCAGAGCTCCAATTTCTAATAAAAGTAATCTAAGCTGTCCAATTGTTAAAAACACAGCTAACGTTCAAATGGAAGGAGTTCCTAAAAACCAAGCTAGCTATTTAGATACTATGCGGAAACCTGCCGCTACCAATGAAGTAGTAAGCAGATCTGATAATTTGCATAATATATCTAACAGTAGGGTAACTCTACCTCCGTATGTTCCTTTAAATCAGCCTAGGACAAGTTCGTACACAAGAGCAAGTTCCTTTGAAAACCCATGTCCCTGGTCACTCAAGTCACTCAAGTCACAAATTTTTCTAACTAATGTCCCCAAGATTCTGCCTAGTCTAATAAGAGAGGATGAACAGTCCTTGATTAATAAGAGTACCCAGTGGCTGAGACATGTTCGTAAGTGCAGATCGATAATCAGGGAGGATATATCTTCTGCTGTAAGACATGGTTCGAGGGATGTCGACTCTGACTATGTGTGCCTCACTCTTGCCTCGCCACTGTTGGTAGAAAATCTGTTAGCATTTGAGCTAAGAACTTCACATTTGATTCATACAAATATTAGGCTGAAACTGAACTCTCCTGACGCTGTCAATCATTTACCCATTAATGCCCATGAACCTAAGCGAATTGGGGACTCGTCCCTCCAAAATATAGATTGACCACCAATTGGTTTGTATTCACAAGGAGGATCCATGGTGGCCAGCATAATTGGTGGGGATGAAAGTTTCTGTATAAGCTGTCCCCCTGGTATTGATTTAGAAGGGATAGAGTGTGCCGATGATATGTTAAGGACCCCAGTCCAATCACCGAGTGTGGTCCATACTCAAAGGGGTAATTCTAGTCAAACAGGAAAGCATATTCCAGTCCCAGCTACTCCTGAATTGGGCACATCTACGGTGGCTAGCTTAGGCAATTCCATAGTTTACCATGATCCATCTCTACTGAGATTGGTATCGTGGAATATAGCAGGGTTGTCTAATAAGATACATTCATCCGATTGGATAGATTTTATAGAAACACTGGACATTATTGCGTTTCAGGAGACCTGGGCGTTGGCCCCGGTCTTTCACCATGGCTACCTAAATTTTTACAAATCCGCAGTAGGTGGGCATAAAGGAAGACCTTCCGGAGGATTAACATTATGGGTGAGGCAGAGCTCCACTTCTAAGATAACCGAATTGGAGACTGATAATAAGGATATTTTGGCGTTGCTTATTTGTCCTAAAAACTCGCCTAAGTTACTCATTGTTAATGTTTACGCTAGGGGTCTGGCGGGCGGCAGGTCCTCAAAGACAATTAGCGATCTTAGTAATTTCTTAGTCGGAAAGGGAGAAGGGTTCAACACAATTATTGCTGGAGATTTCAATACCACATTTGAGCCTTTGGACTTTGAGGATGGCCACCTAAGTGCAGACGAAGACGCCCAATGGGGTATTCCCCAATTGGAAATTCCACCAATTAAAAAATGGACCGAGGCAGCCCTTCAGTTGAAAGCTTTTAGCCTAGAGAGGGTGTGAGAGCAGTAAATGGACGTACACCATCCGACCGCTCAGGATCACATACTTATAACAATGGCCTGAGAAGTAGTAGAATAGATTACATCCTTATTAATATAGAGTATTGGTCTTCAGTAGTGGATATGAAGGTCTGTACAAGGGTTGAAAGTGACCATGACCCACTACTGTTGAAAATAAAAGGCCCAGCTCATGTAGCATTCTTGCCCCCGGTTGAGGTAATTGAGACCGCCGATGTAACAATTAGCAATGACATGAGGAGGGTTAAGTGGTCCCGGGTTGTTAAAAACGAAAGCTGCCTTATAAGCATGAATGCCGAGGTTTCAAACACGTTAGACCTACTCGAAAAATTTAAAAACCAGGATGAAATCAATCATAATATAACACACATTCATGAATCTATGTTTGAAAATATAAGGCGTTTTTTACAAAACCTTATAAAACCCCTAAGAGATCATTACCAAAGTATGACCATTGGTATAATAAGGCATGTAAGGCAGCATACAAGCAGTTGTCCTGGGCTATAAAATCCAATGATATAGATAGGATAAGAACAGCCCGAAAGCAGTATAAAACCACACAAATACTGGCAAAAAAGGCATGGGACGAAAAAAGGTGGCAGGATCTTTTGCAAGCTAGCAAGATGAACAACACACAATCATTCTGGCAGCTTGTAAAATGGGGCCGTGAAGGCCAAGGAAATGCCCCGTCAAATCATATTGCCCCAGACCAATGGGTATCATTTTTAAGCATCAATTTGCTGTTGTTGAGAATACTCTCTTATTTATAGTTCCAAGTGTAGTAACCCCGGTAAAATTCTCTTTAAGGGAAGTTGAAATTGCTGTGACCTCAGCACCAAAGGTAGGGCACCCGGTCCTGACTGCATCCCAGTGGACTTATTTTTATCCGATAAAGAAAATTGGTTTAGGTATATTTTGTTTCTAGCAAATGCGATTGCCAGGGGAGCTACTATTCCTGACTCTTGGCGTGGGGCGGAAATCCTCCCTATTTATAAGAAGGGGACCGTTCCAGCCCCAAAAACTATAGGCCCATCAGCCTGATCGATTCCACCCAAAAGATCATGGCTAGATTGGTTCTGAATAGAATACAGACATGGATAACGGAGAATAACATACTATCCCCCTTCCAAGCAGGTTTTAGGGCTTTTGTAAGCACGATAGATCAAGTTTTTTATTTTGTATTAATCTATTGGCGTGTTGTATTGTTAGCGGGTGGAACTATTTATGCCACTTTCGTAGATCTTAAAGCAGCTTTCGATACGGTCCCGAGAAACAAGCTCTGGGTCGTATTGAGAGACCTGGGAATTCCCCTGAACTTTTGCAGCTGGTGGTAAAATTGCATGAATCAAACTTTGCGCAGGTTCGATGGGGAGCCCAAGGGAATACTACCCCCAAATTTCCAATTTTAAAAGGGGTACGCCAAGGATGTGTGCTGGCTCCAACCCTGTTTTCACTTTTTATAAATGGTGTGGTTAGATATTTTTCTGATTACCCAACTGATGCTCCCTCTGTTGCAGGTATCAAAGTGCCAATTCTCATGTTCGCGGATGATACTTTAATTTTATCCAAAACCCAAGCTGGGCTGCAGAAAGCCCTGATATGTTTTGAAAAATTCTGCAAGGAACATGAGTTATTGGTAAATGTGGATAAGACTAAATTTATGGTGTTACATAACCACAAAGTTATCAAGTCAAGGGTTGTTTTGAACAACGAGTCTTTAGAGCAAACAGATTTATTTACCTATCTTGGAGTAAATATCAATCGTAAGCTAGATTGGAAGCCCCAAATTGAAATAATGGCGCTCAAACATTCTCAGATAGCAGGGGTGATTTTGAAAGAACACAGGCTTTCTCAGACAAAGCCTATCGGCCCTGCACTCAAGATTTACCATGTAAAGGTTATGGCGTCCATCTTATATGGGGCAGAACTCTGGGGGTTCGAAAATCTGTCCACCCTAGCACAGGCCCAAAAAAGCTTCCTGAGAGGTTTGGTTGGTCTCTTTCAGAGTACTCCTCTTACTCCTTTATATTTTGATCTGGGGTGCCATTCACTAACAGAGGTTGCTAGGTTTAAACCATTGGCCTATTGGAGAAGGCTCTGGTCTACTCCGGAACTAGCCCATTATGCCTCAGCTCTTATGGACATCAGGGGAATTGACACTTCTCATAAGATCAGGTGGCTACAACAGGTCAAAAGATCCCTGGTGGACATGGGCATGAGGCAGCTTTGGGAGGAACCAGCACATAACACTTTTCCTTCTAAAAAGGTATTTAAAGATGCGTACTGGACTATGATTAGATCTGGTATTCTGAGTTCCTCCAGATCGTCATCGTTGACCAGTACCTTCTTGGATCACAAGCTGGAACCATTATATGAAGAATTCTGGGATTTTATAACCAAGCCCATTGACAGAAAACGTTATTTTCAGTTCCGGATAGGAACGTTGCCAACCAAAGTTTTCACCAAGACCTGGCACCCTTCCCAAGATAGCAAATGTCAATTTTGCCAGAGTATGGATGAAACAATCTCCCATATATTTTTTGCTTGTCCAGCATATTGTTCTCCTCGGAGAAAATGGCTCAAACCAATTTGTCAGAACCTTGGTACTAGGCTGAGCGATACTGCGCTAAGATTACTAAAGACTAGTACCCAAGAGGCAATTGTGATTGCTGTAGCGAAATTCTTGGGATGGGCCTGGAGAATAAGACAAAAGGCCGAAAACAAGCAGACTGCGACAGTGTCTATTAATGCTCTGTCTTCTGCTTAGTTTTCTAGTTCTGTTACACATATATTCATAATTTTTTTTTTTATATTTGTATAGGGGCCAGATGGTATAGATCATTTTATGAAATGTTTCCTTTTAAGTCTGTATCGTTTTTAAACTTTTGTAAGGGAACTATACTAATTAGTTTTTAGTAGATGTCTTTGTTGTCTTTTAAATTTGTATTTGTATAGTCTTGATGTGAAATGGATTTTATATATGTATTATGTGATGATGTAAATATTTTTGTCTTTTATGATCATTTTGGTCGAAATAAAGACTGACAAATGATTAAGATTACTACCAAATACATCATGAGAAAAGTGGAAAGAAGGATTACCTTCACAGTCAACTATGCCGCAAGCCTCTTTAAGATTAGGGGGGCAGAGATGAGCATTAAAGCCACCTTCCAAGATCAGGCCCAGCTCTGGCACTAAGGTAGTCCAGATCATGGTCCAATTTCATCAAGATACTGCCTCTGTCTGCTATTGGGATGTTATTGTAAAAGTTAACGATGCCCAGTTGTGAGCCTGCAGTGAATTCCAGACCCAGGATCTTGAAGAATAGAATATCTGCGGCATAACAGAAGAGTTTTGCATTAACCGTAATCGAAATATAAGTGGCCCGACCCCCTTTTGGCCGCTCAGGGGAGGATGGAGTAGCTGGTAGATGGACTGTTCTAAACCCATTGATGTGGGTAGGCAGAATGGCCCATGTTTCCTGTAAGCATAAAATCGAGTGGGAGTGCACAAAATCAGTCCACGTGTGGTCGTCAATTTTCCCTTTAATTACAGCCACGTTCCACACTAACAAAGAGAATTTAGGGGAATGGGCACTTCCAGGGCTAATGCCGGGTCGCTGCACACCTCCATCTCGTGTTGTATCCGAGGCCAAACGATCGGGCTGTCGGTCAGGCATGGTGAGGATTTCTAAACCCCGCTAGCCATCTATGGACTTGGTATCATGCTGCAAAACAGGAAGTGAGAGTAAATCACACAGAGATCTGGTGGCTGCATTTGAGAAAGGGAGTAGGGGTGCGCATGACCCATGAGCGGTGTTTCAAGTACCTCCGAGGTCATTTGGAAGGTTTACACAGACCAGAAAAGGGGAAGAGGCTATAACATACCGCACCTGACAGCAAAGTTTTTTATGAAAATGTAGCAATTAATTCCTATTATTGCTGAGTGCAAAGAACCTAGGAGCACTCCCTTTACACTCCTAAATAGAGAAAAGATTCCCTTAAAACATGACACATTAGGTTCAGCACCCCATAGATACGTATATCATAATGTATTGGACAATGTGTACACAAAGAAAATTCCAATTTGTAGATGCGATCTTTTCTTGTATAAAACTGTTCTTTATTGTGTTTTCATTAAAATCCACAAAGCCATAGCCAACGCGTTTCGTCTCACACAGAGACTTCTTCAGGGCTATAGAAAAAACACATATATACGAACATTTAAAAAAACACTCATATACACATATGAGAGAATATACAAATCCATTAAAATTGAAACCAACATCATACACTTGTTAATGTTATGCCATTTTCAAAAATCGATACAATCAATATTCATTTTTTATCAAGTGTAGCGCCTATATTCATTAAAAAAGACATGGGAAGAAGAAAGAAAATAAAGGAAGCAGAAACAGCATATTCCTATTGAAACAGGGAATTATAGTTTAACAAATGAGAGTATTGCCCCAAGTGTAAAGGGAATAGTATATTATTCTAAATGTATACATATATCTTTAATTACATTAAATCATGATCAATCTCAAAGCAAACGCATTAAATATGTCTTGAGATAAAGTCTTAGCATCAAGATCTAAGTAATAACTTAACAATGCATAATACCTAAGAGTGACTGAATAATGATCACTTAAATCAATAAGCATTATACCTAAAAGTCTTATGCTGCACTCACCGCAATAGTAACTTGGCAGTGAAGACACGAATCAAATAAATATTCAAATGTGAGATCCAAATAACACCTTTAGCCCTAGAGGAAATATATCAACCAATGTTGAATTTGCTAAAATATATCCATCCACAATAACAAGGTACATCGAAAGTTATCTACAACGGTCCTTTGAACGCTCACCTGATATTTGGCAAGGTAACAGAAAAGTAATTAAAACTCCACTCTTATATCAGGAGTAGGACAAGAAGACGATTATGAAGGTCAGTATTGATTTTTCAACCTGAACGAGGGAATACAAAATTTCTTATATTACGAGTGCAGACAACATAACATGATGATTGACAGCTTTATCATGTTAAGTTAGCACATTCATCGATACATTCCAAAGTACTCATAAGTGCAATAGGTTACCCAAGAAAACATGAAGCACCCCATGTTTATCCTGAGAAACAAAAGCCCAGGTCGAGAAAGAGAACCCCAACACTATATTGCAAAGGCACAAAAAATTAGTTAGGCCTTTCGTTATGCCTTTCCTTATGTCATTGTCTGCTGTCCCAGAGCATTTCCAATTAATTGGTATTACAATTTTAAAAAGCCACTGATCACAACGCCATCGATTGCATACCAAAACACACCTATTTACTTGGATAATCGAACATGAAAGCAATACGAAGAGAGACATGTTTATTTTATGGAAAAACATGAAAAAAACGAACGAAAGGACATAAAGGAGATACCGTCAGAGAAGCAGCCAGTTACCGAGCCCATAGTCTAGGAACCATTACGCCGCCAGAATCTACAACTTCTACCGAATCAGAGTCCCTTGCATTCCATAATGTTGCAGTACAACATGTATGGATGCTTGTTTATAGAGCATGGCGTAACCGCAATATAGAGAGAAACATACTTGTTTTTTTTTAAAAAACAATCAAAGTGTAGAAAAAAAAAAAAAGGCATGCGACAAATATCGCCAAAACAACGGCCAATTAAAAGGCCCCACAGTTCAATATACATTTCACTGCGAAGATCTATCGATTTTGCTAAAGTAGGTTCTATGACATTCCATAATGGCGCAGTACAGTATATATAAACAATCATGGTGCATATATGACTCACCATCAGCTTAATATAATGCAACGCCAGATATGTCAAGCCGGTTCTTACGCGTATACTCAAATTGGCTGTTCGCGAACGTCCTCACATCTGAAATACAGACATGGACTCACTTTCACTTGTTTATACCTTTTAAACACAGGTTTCTGCAATATCTCTATCTATATAGCACTTACCCAAAAAAGCAGCATGGTGGCCGATCAAGTCCGTACAGGTCAGTTTCAAAAAAGAGAAACCGAGTAACTTTTGGCGGGTGTTTTTATATTATAAATATGTGACACCTGATTGTGTAAACACAAACAAGAGCCTCAAAGAGCCGATTATGTGAGCCTTCAATATGGCGGCCATTACTAAATGGTGAAATAGCCGAAAGTGTTCCAATATATTGCGGGTACTCCTTCGTGTCGTTACTTATGTAGGGGCTTATTCTCATCCTCAATTGTTGATCGAGGTTAGAAGATATTTTATATGACAGACTCCATCCAACTACGTAGATAGAAACTGAGACCCGAACATAGTTTGACCAAATCAGCCTAAGCAATCGCCATTTTGGAACGATCAATAGCTGTGTGAGCCTTTAGCATGGCAGCCATTACTGAACGGTGAAAAAAAAAACGAAAATGTTTCAATATATTTTAGGTAATCCACCATATCGTTATTTATATGAGGGCTCATTCTCATCCACAATTGTTGATCAGAGGTCAAATATATACTGTATTACGGACTTCATCAAAAATAAATAAGAACCATAGCCCGAACAGAATTTGACCAGATCGGCCTAAACAATCAGCATTTTGAAACAGTCAATTTGCTGATAAATCTTCAGTACAATATAGCAACCCCTCATGCCATATCTGATCAACTACAATTAATTTTCAAACTATACCTCATTGATCTCTGGATTCCACCATGTTCACATACCCAAATAAAATGCACTGTTTTCTCTACAAAGCATATTCATATTTGATCATAATACACATGTTTTAGCGCACAATTGTTTCGCAATGTCTATTCCTACATGGTAATTCAACAAGAATAGTGTCAAAACATACAGACCTTACATGGAAATTAACTGTCCATCATAATTACAATATGTCTACATGTTTCGCTTCCTTCTACATTATATATGAGAATAAAGCAAATTCGTTTACTACACATGTGTAGACAACAGTCGTATTGTATGGCCTTATCATGCATGGAGATTCAAGAAAGCAGATATTAAAATAAATGACTGATAAAGTTATAAATAGTGTATATCATCAACTCATCTGCCATGATAAGTCACATTCTAAATAAGCAGATAGGTATCAGTATAGAAAGAGAAATTGATTCATCCCATTGCATGTGCAATGTCTCACCCTTTCATATAAAGTGATGGAACTCATCGTTGACATTCAATCCATGCTTGACCGTCCTGAGGCGACAAATCCAAACTGCCTCTCGTCGCCTGAGGGCTAGTTCTCTATCGCCTCCTCTCTCCAATGGCATTACCTGATCTATACCTGCAAATGATATGTTTTTATCCTCAGGATGCTCCTGTCGCATATGCATAGCGATAGGATACCTCATATCACCGTTTTTTATGGCCCTTACATGTTCTTGAATTCTCATTTTTAGACTACGGATACTACTGCCTATATAGATCTTCTCACAGGCACAGATAATCATGTAAACAGTAAAGGTAGTATTGCAATTAATAAAACAGTTAATAGAATATTCCTTTGTTTGACCACTATTGAATTTTTTCAATCTATTCTTGCCATATTTACAAATGCAACAATTCCCACACGTATGGAAGCCAATGGGTTTTTCTGACAACCATGTCACTTTTGATTTATTCAAAGTTTTTACATAGCTGGAACTAAGCATACTTTTTAATGTCATACCTTTACGATAGACTACTCTGGGTTTTTTAGAAACAGTACCCGAGGGAAAGCTATCAGATCCCAAAATGCACCAGTTCTTTCTCAAAATATCATATATATGGTTACTGAAGATATTATACTCAGTGATAAATAGAACCTCTGACTGATAGTTACTTTTTTTCTTACGCTTAGTAGCATTAGATGTTAGTGCTTCTTTTCTATTAAGCAATTGTACTTTTTTCTCTGCATTTTCTAAGCAGGTTCTATTATAACCTCTCTTGATAAAGTTTGTTTTGATGCTGTCTACATTTTTAATAAAATCCGCTTCCAAACTACAATTGCGCCTAGCGCGGACCATTTCCCCATACGGTATGGCATCAATAGTGGAGCGTGGGTGCGCACTGGTAGCGTGCAGATAGCTATTGCACGAGGTTTTCTTTTTGTAAATATCACTCTGTATGCTAGTCCCCATGACAAACAATTTTAAATCAAGGAATTCAATGTTATTAACTGAATGCTGAATGGTTAATTTCACATTAAATGTATTAGTGTTCAAATACAAAAAATATGCATTTAGGCTCTCCACAGTCCCATGCCAGATCATTATTACGTCATCTATATAACGGCCATAGAATATGACGTTACCACTCCAATCATCTGATCCTGGGCCCCAGACATGCTCCACCTCATACAGCCCCATAAAGAGGTTCGCATAAGATGGAGCAAAGCTGGAGCCCATCGCAATCCCCTGCCTCTGCAAATACCATGCCTTGTCATGCAAAAAAGCATTCTGTGTTAGAATCATTTCTGCCATCATCAACAGCATATGTGTATGTTCAATGTGTTGTGCTCCTCGTTTAAAAAGGAAATGTTTAAGGGCCCTCAGGCCCTGTTGCAGGTGAATGCACGTGTACAGACTTTCCACATCCATTGTCACGAGAAAAGATCTTCCATATCCCATTTAAAATCCTCTAATTTGCATAAAAGGTCAGAACTATCTCGTAAGTACGATGGTAAGTTTTTCACAATTGGTTGCAAGAAGTGATCTATGTATTGAGCTATGTTTTCAGTGGGCCCACCATTACCAGAAATAATAGGCCTACCAGGTGGAAACGAGCCCCCCTTATGTATCTTTGGTAATATATAAATACAGGGAAATCTGGAATGGTGGGCCCGAAGGAATTTGTATTCAGGTTCTGACAATAAACCGGATTCATGCCAGTCGCACAACTTAGAGTTGATATTAATCTCTATTTGTGAAGTGGGATTAGAATCCAACTTCATGTAGCAGCATGTATCATTCAATTGTCTGTCAATTTCTTTGAGATAGTCAGTCCGATTCATTAAAACAATGTTGCCCCCTTTGTCTGCTTCTTTGATGACTAAACTGTCATCATTTTTCAAGGCCTGTAACAGGTTCCAATCCTCTCGACTCAGATTATTATCATGTCTACACCCTCTCATCTTGTGGTGTTGATCCTCCAATTTGTGTAGATCAGAAGTGACTTTATTAAAAAAACTCATCTATAATAGTGTCCTGAGGTTGCGGTGGCATGAATTTGGACCTGGGGCGTAATCCACTATCTATAGTACAGTCCTCTAATATACCCAGGTCATCTACTACCTGGAAAACATCTCCAACTAATTCCTCATCATATAATGAGGCAAGTAAATGCGTGTTATATACATCATTAATTGTTAAAGATGTTTCCACGTCATCCCTTACAGATGGAACACGAGGGACAATCGGATGTTCTTCAAAAACTTCTTTATTTTAAGTTTACGTGTAAATTTGTACAAATCTATATGTACATTGACAAAATCACATCTATTTGTAGGGCAATAATTCAAACCCTTGCTCAAAACAATAATTTCTTGAGTCGTCAATATTCTAGAGGATAAGTTAATGACAGTCAGTTCATTGGAACTAGGTGGAACATCAGTACACTCTGAGAGCTGAGAAACACAAGAGACTATTTCTTGGTGTTCACATTCTGTTCTCTGGCTCTTATGCCGGACCTTGTGTTTCTTGGTCATGGTCCAATTTCATCAAGATACTGCCTCTGTCTGCTATTGGGATGTTATTGTAAAAGTTAACGATGCCCAGTTGTGAGCCTGCAGTGAATTCCAGACCCAGGATCTTGAAGAATAGAATATCTGCGGCATAACAGAAGAGTTTTGCATTAACCGTAATCGAAATATAAGTGGCCCGACCCCCTTTTGGGCGCTCAGGGGAGGATGTAGTAGCTGGTAGATGGACTGTTCTAAACCCATTGATGTGGGTAGGCAGAATGGCCCATGTTTCCTGTAAGCATAAAATCGAGTGGGAGTGCACAAAATCAGTCCACGTGTGGTCGTCAATTTTCCCTTTAATTACAGCCACGTTCCACACTAACAAAGAGAATTTAGGGGAATGGGCACTTCCAGGGCTAATGCCGGGTCGCTGCACACCTCCATCTCGTGTTGTATCCGAGGCCAAACGATCGGGCTGTCGGTCAGGCATGGTGAGGATTTCTAAACCCCGCTAGCCATCTATGGACTTGGTATCATGCTGCAAAACAGGAAGTGAGAGTAAATCACACAGAGATCTGGTGGCTGCATTTGAGAAAGGGAGTAGGGGTGCGCATGACCCATGAGCGGTGTTTCAAGTACCTCCGAGGTCATTTGGAAGGTTGTAAATGTTCAACAAGAGAGGCCTATTTTGGATTCCATCAAGTGTTCATTAGCCAGTGGTAGACAGAGGCAGGCTACGCATTCTTGTGGAATTATTTGCAGACTGCTGGAATAGTGAGATAACAGGACAAGAGTAGCCCAGTGCCATCACACGTATAGTTGACAATGGCATCAGCAGAGATTTATAACAAGCATTTGCAATGCAAAAGGTCTCACATTCACGCAAGTTTGAGCTATTGGCATTGTAAATGACTATGCCTTTTATTTATGTTTTGGGTTTTAAAACATAAATAAAAGGCATTATCATTTACAATACTAATAGCTTAAACTCTCGCAAATGCGAGACATATTGCATTGCAATAAAGGGCCTTCTCGATCGCTTGTTAGATTGTAAATATCAGAGGAAGAGACCGGCCTATGACGTCTTCAAAGTAGTGATAAATAGTGCCGTGAAGAAGATGTATAAGTGTTGTAAACTACACAGACACAAAGTGTGAAGTGAGAGTTACAAATGATCCGAGCTATAAACACTAACAAAGCGCTCCAACACCTTTCGCTCTGTGATTACACTGTCACAGCTCAGGAGGAAGAGTGGGAGGGGGCTATTTCCTGCCCTCTCCATGATTTGAGTGTGCAGTGTGGCATTGCGTAATGTTATTGCTATCTTTGGCCTAATAAAAAACACTCCAGCTGTAGTAGGGCCCTGGCTTCACCTCCTGGTGCAGGGCGGGCTATGCTTTATGGCAGGCATGGAGGGAGGAATGGTCTCGGTTGCAGCTCTGGCCTCGTACAGTGCCCCTGCTATTACTAGTGAGCGAGAGACGCTGAGGTGGTGGTATTGGTATTGGTGGTGGTGGTATTAGTGGTGGTGGTATTGGTGGTGATGGTATTGGTGGTGGTATTGGTGGTGCTGGTGGTATGGGTGGTGGTGGTATTGGTGGTGGTGGTATTGGTGGTGGTGATGGTATTGGTGGTGGTGGTGGTTGTATTGGTAGTATTGGTGGTGGTATTGGTGGTGTTGGTGGCGGAATTGGTATTGGTATTGGTGGTGGTATTGGTGGTGGTATTGGTATTGGTGGTGGTGGTATTAGTATTGGTGGTATTGGTGGTGGTGATACTGGTATTGGTGGTGGTATTGATGGTGGTGGTATTGGTAGTGGTATTGGTGGTGTTGGTGGTATTGGTGATGGTATTGGTTGTGGTATTGGTGGTGGTGGTGGTATTGGTGGTGGAGGTATTGGCGGTGCTGGTATTGGTGGTGGTAGTGGTAATGGTGGTGGTGGTATTGGGTTTGGTGGTATTGGTGGCAGTGGTGGCGGTATTGGTGGTACTGGTGGTGGTGGTGGTATTGGTAGTGGTGGTGGTATTGGCAGTGGTATTGGTGTTATTGGTGGTGGTGATGGCATTGGTGGTGGTAGTATTGGTGGTATTGGTGGTGGTATTGGTGGTACTGGTGGCGGTATTGGTGGTACTGGTGGTGGTGGTGGTATTGGTAGTGGTGGTGGTAGTGGTGGTGGTATTGGCAGTGGTATTGGTGTTATTGGTGGTGGTGATGGCATTGGTGGTGGTGATGTTGGTGGTGGGTGTATTGGTGGTGGTATTGGTGGTGGTGGTATTGGTGGTGGTATTGGTGGTGGTGGTATTGGTGGTGGTGGTAGTATTGGTAATGGTGGAATAGGTGGTGGTGGTATTGGTGGTTGTGGTATTGGTGGTGGTAGTGATGGTATTGGTGGTATTGGTGGTGGTATTGGTGGTGGTATTGGTGGTGGTATTGGTATTGGTGGTGGTATTGGTGGTGGTGATGGTATTGGTGGTGGTATTGGCGGTGGTATTGGTATTGGTGGTGTTGGTGGTGGTGGTATTGGTGGTGGTGATATTGGTGGTGGTATTGGTGGTGGTGGTATTATTGGTGGTGGTGGTGGTATTGGTGGTGATGGTATTGGTGGTGCTATTGGTGGTGGTATTGGTGGAGTTGGTGGTATTGGTGGTGGTGGTATTGATGTTGGTGGTATTGGTGGTGGTGTTGTTGTTGTTAATAAAACAGGCTTTTGAAAATAACCAGTCAGGTGGCTTTAGTACAGATGACAAGTAACACAGATGTGCTGTTGTCAGCTTCAGCCCATTAGCACAGGATTATGTGTTACCTGGAATTCACATGACTTAATTCGCTAATCATTTCTAAATCCATTTTACTTAGGGGGCTGAAACAGACACAAGAAAATGCCGGGTTAAAGTGATTGAAAGCAGGCGCCCCTGTTACGGGGGAGGCAGTGCTGCTTCAAAAAACACAAGCGGTTTCAGCTGAAGCAGCACATGTACGGCCTGCAGGAAGAGAAACTCAATAAATTAAATTGTGTTTTCAGACTAGATAACAGGTCCTGTGTAACAACCGAAGTAAAGGGGCCAGTAGCCATGGGAGGTTACACATGAAGACAAGGCCGTACTAAGGAGGGACTAACAAGCCTATTAATGAATCCGAAGGCAGCATTTACGAAAGACAATGACACAAGCCAATGAAAAATATGGGCGGAGAGTGGGCGCAGATTCTTTCCCATACTCTATTACAGCAGTCTCGCAGAGCGAGCAGCGCATTCGCACTGCCGCTAGGCTCGACCTAAAAATCAGAGCCAATTGTACCTCGTAGAATTCCACCCACTGGTGCACTGGATTTACTTGGGAATGGAATCAATGGGCTAGGGTAGCAAGGTGGTAACACTAGTGAAAATTAGATTCCCCGTGTATAAAAAGAATCCTTAAGCTGCTAAACTGAATTGGCCAGGTCCGGAGTACTCCACATAGTGATAGTAATGCCACCCCTCTTTTGGGCTGAATTTTCTCTAAATTCGATCGACTCCAGGTGCATAGAATAAAGACAGCCCAGGCCAGCAGCTGGCCCAGGCCAGCAGCTGCCCCAAGCAGCTTCAGAATAGTACACCTGTTAAGTATATCATATTTGCCCCTGGATACATTGTGTGGAGTAAACTCAAGTTTGTTTGTAGAAAAATTACAGGTGCGAACAAGACTTCCGAAGGCTCGCTGATGTTGGTCCACATGCTCAGTGGAGTTGTTACAGTCTTTGCAGTGGAGGGAGGATGGATTGTTATGGCAGTGGACCCTTGAGGAACTGTGCAAGGGTGCTCTATGCAAGACTGATGGGGACCAAGAACAGGTACAGATATAGTAGGCTGAATTGCAGGGATTGGCAGTGCCAGTGGATTAACTGCCAGCTCAGTTAGTGATCCAGGCCAAGCAGATGTCACAATTGTGAGAAGTTGGCCTGGCATATGCTGTCCACTAATTATAGTGGGCACCTTGCACCAGTCCAAACAACCCCTTATTGGAGATAGGTTAAAGACAACCTTATTGAAAGCTATCCTAGTGGTAGCTATGGAGAGCAGCCTTCAGGCTAAGTCTTGAAGGAATGTAAAGCAACTTGTTTTACCAGTCTATAATCTCTTGAGTGATCAAATGAAAGAGCACCACACCAGGTATATATTCAAAATATATGTATTTATTGCTAAACACACCCCTCTAGTCTCTTTATGAGGCTAGAGTTCGAAGTACATAAGTTAGAAGTTATTTAAACACAGTAATAGCACAAATACACGTTTGGGCCTTAGGGGCGTACCAAACCATATACCAATAAAGTGGTATAAGAACCACGACTGAACTAGACACTAGGCCTAGAGCCTCTAGAAGTGCTTGGACCACAAGGAACCACCCAAGGTAGTGACACAGGGGACCCACGGGAGACGCGTGCAGTGTAAATACACAACCGCGATACGCCGTTGACTTCTATGGAGAAAGTCGTGATCGGGAAATTAGAGAAAAGGGACACTTAAAAGAGGACTTGGACCAAACCCTTTGAGATCTAGGACTTTGAAGAGTCTCTACCCACGGGAGCACCGGAGTACTCATGTTACCTCACCCAGGGAAGCCGGGTGCATAGGTGCCTTTCGGGGTCGGGTTTCGTCGTCGATTTGAATGGCGATCTGCTGCAAAGTGCTGCTGGCGACCAAGTGAAAACTGTCCGGGTGGATCCAAGAGTGGATCGGAGTTCTGAAGAACCTGAAAGCAGAGGGGACAGAGTCTGGGTCACTAGCCAGTGACCAGGAAGGCGATGGACAGATGCCCACCGATGTCGAGTGCTTCAGGTGCGTTGACAGTCATCTTGACTCTTCAGCCACGAGGTCCAGGAGGCGTTGTCGGCGACCAGGAGCAGGATTCGGGCTGGTACACAATGTCTGTCGAGTGCTGAGGTGTCGGCGACCAGATTGGACCCAACAAGCCTTGGCAACGGCAAGTCTCGATGCAGAGGAAGATCGTCGATGGTGCAGACCAGCAAGGTCTGGGGAACTCACCCAGCGAGGGTAAGTGAGGGCAGGCCTGGAGCAACCAGAATGCCAAGTTAGAAAAAGATTGGCCTTCGTTAAGGGCTACTAGCCAACGGGCTAGCGACCGCGAAGGAGCCTCGTGACGCCGCATGTGGATCTGGCTCACAGGACACTCGTGAAGTGGGGGCCAGTGATCTTCAGTGCAGGTGGTGCTGGAGGCTCGAGCTACTCGGAGCCCAAAGCACGACTTCTTGGAAGACCCAGAAGAGGATGCACTTGCAAATGTGCTCGGTGTCCAGGGGTCACGGTCTCAAGTCACCCACGATAGCCACGGGCCTCAGCTTTGCTGGGGACTCAGGGTAGCCTTGGGGAAGTCTGAGAATCCACCTCTGGTGATGCGATGATTTCGGCGTCCGACGGGAGCTTCAGAAATGCGAACCAGACAGATGCTTCTTTGGTGCCTGCCAAGCAGGGGAGTCACTCCTTGACCCCAAAGGAGACTCTTCTGTCCTCTAATCGTGAGTAGAGCGTCGAAGGTCCAAGATTCAGTTTCAGAGTTTCGTCCAGGGATAATCTAAAGTCCTAAGGACTGGGTTCCTATACTTATACTAAGGATAGGGGTTGGACTACTCTGTGGCCCCACCTATGGGTGGGTCAGGGCAGAGGGGTGGCTACACCCCTTTCCCTTTGTCCAGTTCGCGCCAAAGCAGGGGCTGCAAGCCCCTGATCCGGTTTGAACTGGGGTATGCACAGGGACACCAAATGTGCCCCCAGTGCAGGACTTCAAAGCACCCGAAAGTGCTCCCGCCCAGCCCCAATACACATTATCCTGTCTGGGGAGGTGGTCACACCTCCCTGGGACAGGAAACCTATTGTCCAGGCCTCCCCTGCCGGAGTTTCGTCCAGCAGCAGGAGGCCAGACTCATGTCTGTGGCAGCAGCATCCATTTTGTGATGCCAGGGCTTTGGAAAGAAGTTACCGGGCTAGCCAGAGTTAACATGTCTTTCCCTCTAGAAGGGTGGAATGCTACCCCCGCTGCTTGGATTGGCAGGGGGGTAGTATTCCAAGATGTTTGACACCAAACACGACATGTTTAGGTGCAGCCATTCCAAAGTTAGCATTTTACCGCGAGGTTATAATGCGCTTAAGAGTATATGGTCAGGCTGCACTACAAACAGCATCAGAGAGGGTCTCCGAATGCTGCAGAGGGGCCCTGCTCATGCAGGGGCACCCTCTCACATAGGAACCATGCACTCTGCCTTTAGGATTGATAAGGCCTGCCTTAGGAGTGACTTATAGGTTTATATGTGTGTATGTATTTAGTGATATAGGTAACCTATATCACAGTAAGGGGTGCATGCACCACCTTACCCAGGCTGCAGTAGCAGACCTGTGGTGTCAGTTTGGATGGCCTTCCAGGGGTGGCATAATACATGCTGCAGCCCCTGGCAGGCCTCTGACATACCTATGCCCTTGGTACATAGTATACCATATATTAGGGACTTATAAGGGCACTCCAGATCCCAATCAGTGATGTGCCTAAGGCACATGGAAACCATTTTAGAGAGGAAGCAGCTAGGCTGGGGTTCTGATTAGCAGGGCCCCAGCCAGACTAATGTCGAAAAACAGTGAAGCATCAGCAAAAAGTGGGGGTACCCATGTGAAGCAGATCCTACTCTCCTACACAACCCCCCCCAAACGTAGGGACATTAAACTAACCTTGCCCAGTTAAGTCTTCATGTTCTAAGTGGAAGTACCTAGAGAGTCCATCTGCATTGGCATGGTTACTCCCAGGTCTATGTTCCACTGTAAAGTCCATCCCCTGTAGGGAATTGGACCACCTAAGCAGTTTGGGGTTTTCACCCTTCATTTGTTTTAGCCATAAGAGGGGCTTATGGTCTGTCTGAACCAGGACGTGTGTACCAAACAAGTATGGCCTCAACTTCTTCAGAGCCCAGACCACAGCAAAGGCCTCCCTCTCTATGTCTGACCAACGTTTCTCTCTAGGGGTCAGCCTTCTGCTAATAAAAGCTACTGGCTGATCCTGACCTTCTTCATTCAATTGTGACAGTACAGCCCCTACCCCCAATTCAGATGCATCAGTTTGAACAATGAACTTCTTGGAGTAATCAGGACTCTGTAGAATGGGAGCAGTGCACATGGCCTGCTTCAGGTCATCAAATGCCTTTTGACAGCTAACTGTCCACTGAACCTTTGGGCATTTTCTTAGAAGTTAAGTCATTCAGGGGTGTCACTATTGATCCATACCCCTTGACAAATCTTCCTATAGTACCCAGTCAGGCCAAAGAAGGCTCTCACCTGAGTCTGGGTAGTGGGAGCAGTCCAGTCCATGATGGTCTGGATCTTGCTCTGCAAAGGTTGAACCTGGCCTCCACCCACAAGGTGGCCCAGGTACACAACCTGACTCTGCCCTATCTGGCACTTAGTGGCCTTGATAGTCAGGCCTGCCTTTTGCAGGGCCTGTAAAACATTCCTGAGGTGGACCAGGTGATCCTCCCAGGTGGAGCTAAAGACAGCAATATCATCTAGATATGCTGCACTATAGGCTTCCAGACCTGTGAGAACTGTATTCACCAACCTCTGGAAAGTGGCAGGTGCATTCTTCAGACCAAAGGGCATTACCACAAATTGATAATGCCCACTAGGGGTTGAGAATGTTGTTTTGGGCTTTGCAGTATCAGCTAGTCTGATCTGCCAGTAGCCAGCTGTTCGGTCAAATGTGCTGAGATATTTGGCAGAGGCCAAAGTATCTATGAGCTCATCTGCCCTGGGTATTGGATGGGCATCAGTCCTAGTGACTGCATTGAGACCCCTGTAGTCCACACAAAACCTCATCTCTCTTTTTCCACCACTGGTGTGAGGTTTTGGTACAAGGACCACTGGACTAGCCCAAGGGCTATCTGAGGGTTCAATAACTCCCAATTCCAACATTTTCTGGACTTCAGTCCTGATACAGTCCCTGACATGGTCAGGTTGCCTATAAATCTTGTTTTTAATAGGCAGACTGTCCCCAGTGTCCACTTCATGAGTGCACCAGGTGGTCTGACTGGGTGTCAGTGAAAACATATGTCTAAACTGATTGAGAACTTGCCTGCAATCAGTTTGTTGCTGGGTAGTGAGGCTGCCTGCCAAGGCTACACCATCAACTGACCCATCGTCAGGGTTCTGTGAGAGCAGGTCAGGGAGTGGGTCACTCTCTTCCTCCTGCCCTTCATCAGTAGCCATGAGCAAGCCCATGTCTGCCCTGTCCACATATGGTTTTAACCTGTTGACATGGAGAACCCTGTGGGGACTCCTGGGTGTTCCTAGGTCCACTAAGTAAGTGACCTCACCCTTCTGCTCAACAATAGTGTGGGGTCCACTCCATTTGTCTTGGAGAGCTGCTGGGGCCACTGGCTCCAACACCCACACCTTCTGTCCTGGCTGGTAAACAGTCAGAACAGCCTTTTGGTCATGCCAGGCCTTTTGAAGTTCCTGGCTAGCCTCAAGGTTTTTGGTTGCCTTTTTCATGTACTCAGCCATCCTGGAGCGGAGACCAAGTACATAGTCCACTATATCTTGCTTTGGGGGCTTGAGAGGTAACTCCCATCCTTCCTTCACCAAGCACAGTGGACCCCTCACAGGGTGGCCAAACAGAAGTTCAAAAGGGCTGTAACCAACCCCTTCTGAGGCACCTCCCTATATGCGAATAAAAGGCAGGGCAAGAGTATGTCCCATCTACGCCTAAGCTTTTCTGGGAGCCCTTTAATCATGCCCTTCAAGGTTTTGTTGAATCTCTCAACTAAACCATTGCATTGTGGGTGATAGGGTGTGGTGAACTTATAAGTCACTCCACACTCCTTCCACATTGCTTTTAAGTACCCTGACATGAAGTTAGCATCCCTGTCTGATACTACCTCCTTAGGAAAGCCCACTCTTGAGAAAATTCCCAGGAGGGCCCTTGCCACCACAGGTGCTGTAGTGGTCCTGAGGGGAATAGCTTCTGGGTACCTGGTGGCATGATCCACTACCACCAGGATAAACCTGTGCCCAGAGGCTGTTTGGGGATCCATGGGACCAACAATGTCAATCCCTACCCTTTCAAAGGGCACCCCCACCACAGGTAGTGGTATCAGGGGGCCTTAGTAGTGCCACCTGCCTTGCCACTGGCTTGGCAGGTTACACAGGAGCGACAAAACTCCTTACTGTCTTCAGACATGTGGGGCCAGTGAAAGTGAGGGACAATTCTGTCCCAAGTCTTGTTCTGGCCCAGGTGACCTGCTAAGGGAATATCATGGGCTAGGGTCAATAGGAAGCCCCTGAACTTCAGAGGTATAACCAACCTCCTGGTAGCACCAGGCTTGGGGTCTCTACTCTCTGAGTACAGGAGTCCATCATTCCAATACACTGTATGGGGACCACTAGCTTTCCCAGCAGCCTCAGCAGCAGCTTGCTGTCTGAGGGGTTCAAGGGAGGGGCAGCTCTGCTGCTCCTGACTCAGATCTGCCCTAGAAGGTCCCCCTGTCCCCAAGAACTCAACCTGGTCAGGTTCAAGTTCCTCTGGGACAGTTCCTTCTTCAGGGCTGAGATCATCCCCCTCAAGGGACTGATCTTCCTCCTGAGCCAAGGGGAAGGCACTGCCTTAACCCTACTACTCCTCCTCTTGGAAGGCACTTGGTCCATTCTTCCAGAATCCAAGGCCTGTTCAGTGCTAGACATTTTGGCTTGTGACCTGGTCACAGCAAACACATCTGCAGGGATCCCCAGCATTTCTGCATGGGTCCTGAGCTCCACTTCTGCCCAAGCAGAAGTCTCTAAGTCATTGCCAAGCAAGCATTCGACTGGTAGGTTTGCACTTACCACAACCTTCTTAAGGCCAGTTACCCCTCCCCAGGAGAAGTTAACAACTGCCAGAGTATGGTCTGTTCTGACATTGCTAGCATTGGTCACTTGGTACATCTCACCAAGTATAACTTGCCCAGGATTCACAAGGTCTTGTGTCACCATTGTGACACTTGCCCCTGTGTCCCTAAATGCCAAAGCCTCACGTCCATTAATTAAAGGCTGTTGTCTGTACTTGCCCAGATTACTGGGACTCACAGAGGAGGTCACATCCATGCCTCCATCACAGACTAACACAGCCTGAGTCAGTTCTCTGACTAGGTCAGAGCCCAACTCAGTACCCAGGGTGAACCCTACTAAACCCTTGGCTGGAGCACTCCCACCAACTGTACTAGGGGGAACAGGTGCCTTAGGGGCATTGGTGGGTGCTGGACTTGAGTCTTTGGACTTGGTGCAATCACTAGTCCAGTGGGTCTTTTGCTTACAGACCTTGCACCATGGTTTTCTTTGGCCTTTCCCTTTGGTAGACTGTGAATCCCCACCAGAAGAAGATTTTTGGGGGCCTGATGAAGACTTTTGATCTTTACCCTTCTCCCCACCCTTTTCAGAGTTCTTAGCATCTTGCTTCTTGGTTTCCCCACCTTGGTTCTGTACCTTCTGCTTCACCCTGGTTCTGACCCATTTGTCTGCCTTCTTTCCCAATTCTTGGGGAGAGGTCAGATCAGAGTCCACCAGGTATTGATGCAACAGCTGATTTTGACAGTTATTAAGAATCTGCTCCCTCCTTATCAGATTGTACAATCCTGAGAAGTCACACACCTTACTGCCCATCAACCAGCCTTCCAGAGCCTTGGCAGAACAATCCACATAGTCTACCCAGTCTTGAGTCTGTGCTTTTTGGGTATCTCTGAACTTAAACCTGTACTGTTCAGTGGTTAGGCCAAACCCATCAATAAGAGCACTCTTCAAGACCTTGTAATTATCAGCATCCTCCTCTCTAACAGTGAGGAGCTTATCTCTACCTTTGTCAGCAAAGGAGAGCCACAAGATTGCTGACCACTGCTCCTGAGGGACCTTCTGTACTTTACAGGCCCTCTCTAGAGCAGTTATCCACTTGTGGATGTCATCCCCATTCTGATAGGGAGGGACAATCTTGCTCAGGTTCCTATGGTCATAGGACCTTTCCCTATCTCTAGGGATTTGGCTGCCACCATGGGACTCTAGTCCCAACTTCTTCTCTCTCTAAAGAGATCTAGGGACTCCCTGTCTATGGCTAGTTGCTTCTTTTTGAGTTCAAGCTGAGCTTCCTCATATTGAACCAGCCTCTTTCTTCTCTCATGAGAGGATTCCCTCCTATGAGATGAGACAGAGCTCCCTATTGAGGTGCCAGAGTGGTTAGACTCCTGAGAAGAAGATCTAGACCTTCTGGGCACACTCACAATCCTTCCTGGGGGACAAAGGGGGCATCATTCTGATCCTCCTCTTCATCCTCCTCAGGAGGGGTTGGATTATCCAGGTCAGGGTCATTGTCACCCTCCTGGCCAGTTTCAGAGGGGGGGCTGGGGGTACTGGTACCCCTGGTCCCTTCCTCATCTTCTGCCCCACCCTCAGCTCCTACCCCTTCAGTCCCCAAGGGCTTACTAAGGTCATAAGCCACCAACAACTCCTTGAGGTGTTGGGTGGTGGGGCTTTGGCCTGTCCTTATTTTTCTCAAGTTGCATAAAGCTCTCAATTCCAAGAATGGGAGTGTATCATACTTGGAGGGTGGAAGCTCAATGGCTTCCTGCAAGGATTCTTTGGATCCTGCCCTTAAAGACATTACTAGTGTGGTGTGGTGTATGCACTACCTACTCTAGTGTGGCCTACTAAACTCTCTTGAGTTGTAGAAAGGGTTGTGCTATCCCTTAACACACAACTCTAAGTTCAGTAGAACTTACTGTATTCTAAGCTTAAATTATATGTACCTTAGGTACCTTTAGTGGTTTTCAGTTGATCAATTCAATTGAGATTATCTGGTAAAACAATAGCAAGCTGGAATCCCACACGCTGCACACCAATGTGAGAAGTTGGCCTGGCATATGCTGTCCACTAATTATAGTGGGCACCTTGCACCAGTCCAAACAACCCCTTATTGGAGATAGGTTAAAGACAACCTTATTGAAAGCTATCCTAGTGGTAGCTATGGAGAGCAGCCTTCAGGCTAAGTCTTGAAGGAATGTAAAGCAGCTTGTTTTACCAGTCTATAATCTCTTGAGTGATCAAATGAAAGAGCACCACACCAGGTATATATTCAAAATATATGTATTTATTGCTAAACACACCCCTCTAGTCTCTTTATGAGGCTAGAGTTCAAGTACATAAGTTAGAAGTTATTTAAACACAGTAATAGCACAAATACACGTTTGGGCCCTAGGGGCGTACCAAACCATATACCAATAAAGTGGTATAAGAACCACGACTGAACTAGACACTAGGCCTAGAACCTCTAGAAGTGCTTGGACCACAAGGAACCACCCAAGGTAGTGACACAGGGGACCCACGGGAGACGTGTGCAGTGTAAATACACAACCGCGATACGCCGTTGACTTCTATGGAGAAGGTCGTGATCGGGAAATTAGAGAAAAGGGACACTTAAAAGAGGACTTGGACCAAACCCTTTGAGATCTAGGACTTTGAAGAGTCTCTACCCACGGGAGCACCGGAGTACTTCGTGTTACCTCACCCAGGGAAGCCGGGTGCATAGGTGCCTTTCGGGGTCGGGTTTCGTCGTCGATTTGAATGGCGATCTGCTGCAAAGTGCTGCTGGCGACCAAGTGAAAAGTGTCCGGGTGGATCCAAGAGTGGATCGGAGTTCTGAAGAACCTGAAAGCAGAGGGGACAGAGTCTGGGTCACTAGCCAGTGACCAGGAAGGCGATGGCCAGATGCCCACCGATGTCGAGTGCTTCAGGTGCATTGACGGTCGTCTTGACTCTTCAGCCACGAGGTCCAGGAGGCGTTGTCAGCAACCAGGAGCAGTATTCGGGCTGATACACGATGTCTGTCAAGTGCTGAGGTGTCGGCGACCAGATTGGACCCAACAAGCCTTGGCAACGGCAAGTCTCAATGCAGAGGAAGATCGTCGATGGTGCAGACCAGCAAGGTCTGGGGAACTCACCCAGCGAGGGTAAGTGAGGGCAGGCCTGGAGCAACCAGGATGCCAAGATAGAAAAAGATTGGCCTTCGTTAAGGGCTACTAGCCAATGGGCTAGCGACCGCGAAGGAGCCTCATGACGCCGCACGTGGGTCTGGCTCACAGGACACTCGTGGAGTGGGGGCCAGTGATCTTCGGTGCAGGTGGTGCTGGAGGCTAGAGCTACTCGGAGCCCAAAGCACGACTTCTTGGGAGACCCAGAAGAGGATGCACTTGCAAATGTGCTCGGTGTCCAGGGGTCATGGTCTCAAGTCACCCACGATAGCCACGGGCCTCAGCTTAGCTGGGGACTCAGGGTAGCCTCGGGGAAGTCTGAGAATCCACCTCTGGTGATGCGATGACTTCGGCGTCCGACGGGAGCTTCAGAAATGCGAACCGGACAGATGCTTCTTTGGTGCCTGCCAAGCAGGGGTCACTCCTTGACCCCAAGGGAGATTCTTCTGTCCTCTAATCGTGAGTAGAGCATCGAAGGTCCAGGATTCAGTTTCAGAGTTTCGTCCAGGGATAATCTAAAGTCCTAAGGACTGGGTTCCTATACTTATACTAAGGATAGGGGTTGGACTACTCTGTGGCCCCCCCTATGGGTGGGTCAGGGCAGAGGGGTGGCTACACCCCTTTCCCTTTGTCCAGTTCGCGCCAAAGCAGGGGCTGCAAGCCCCTGATCCGGTTTGAACTGGGGTATGCACAGGGACACCAAATGTGCCCCCAGTGCAGGACTTCAAAGCACCCGAAAGTGCTCCCGCCCAGCCCCAATACACATTATCCTGTCTGGGGAGGTGGTCACACCTCCCTGGGACAGGAAACCTATTGTCCAGGCCTCCCCCCCGGAGTTTCGTCCAGCAGCAGGAGGCCAGACTCGTGTCTGTGGCAGCAGCATCCATTTTGTGATGCCATGGCTTTGGAAAGAAGTTACCGGGCTAGCCAGAGTTAACATGTCTTTCCCTCTAGAAGGGAGGAATGCTACCCCCGCCGCCAGGATTGGCGGGGGGGTAGTATTCCAAGATGTTTGACACCAAACACGACATGTTTAGGTGCAGCCATTCCAAAGTTAGCATTTTACCGCGAGGTTATAATGCGCTTAAGAGTATATGGTCAGGCTGCACTACAAACAGCATCAGAGAGGGTCTCCGAACGCTGCAGAGGGGCCCTGCTCATACAGGGGCACCCTCTCACATAGGAACCATGCACTCTGCCTTTAGGATTGATAAGGCCTGCCTTAGGAGTGACTTATAGGTTTATATGTGTGTATGTATTTAGTGATATAGGTAACCTATATCACAGTAAGGGGTGCATGCACCACCTTACCCAGGCTGCAGTAGCAGACCTGTGGTGTCAGTTTGGATGGCCTTCCAGGGGTGGCATAATACATGCTGCAGCCCCTGGCAGGCCTCTGAGGTACCTATGCCCTTGGTACATAGTATACCATATATTAGGGACTTATAAGGGCACTCCAGATCCCAATCAGTGATGTGCCTAAGGCACATGGAAACCATTTTAGAGAGGAACCAGCTAGGCTGGGGTTCTGATTAGCAGGGCCCCAGCCAGACTAATGTCGAAAAACAGTGAAGCATCAGCAAAAAGTGGGGGTACCCATGTGAAGCAGATCCTACTCTCCTACAACAATTTCCCTCCTCAAGGGGTGTGTGATGGTACCAGCAATGGCAGTGCCAGAATTCACAGAGTCAACCAAAAAGGAAGGTTTGGGTCCACTTCTACCTGGTCTGGACCACTCAACTATCTATAACAGCGAAATGACCAGATAGTTTTTTTGCAATTTAATTAATCAGCACTTTAGACCAATGATTCAAAAGTGCGTATGGTTTTATTTTACCAAAATTCAACAATATTTTATCGATATAATGTAATCGAAAGACATGTCATGAACATAGACACACATTGTGCATTGTAACAACATTAACAAACATATAACTGTACATATCTCATTACAATACAAAGAAAATGACAATCATTATTTACAACATAAAACACCAAATTTTCATAACATGCACTCCTTATATATTTTTTACAAAATCACAGGCAGACCAATACCAGTTCTAACGGTCCTGCCTGGATTGGGCTGAAGGTGGCAATACTAAGCTCGGGGTCGTGTAATTGTGGGGAATGATTTCATTTGGACAATTCCCAAGGACGCCCCAACGTTCGTTTGCCTCAACCCAAATGCCAACGCGTTTCGAACCCTGTGTTGTTCAAGGGTTCTCCTCAGGACGGGACTGGAAAGGAGGATTCAACTGTTTGTACACGTGTGCCAAGATCCCTGGTGCGGTGGATTTTTATGTTGTTGCAACTCTTCAAGTTAATATGAGCTGTTATGACGTTCTTGTCGGGCCTGGTTGTTCTCATAGGTAGCGTTCTGTTTTTACGCACTATTCTCCTTCAGATATGCTTCCTAGGTACTGCATCATGCTCCGTTGTTCGTCTGTCCGTGTATTGTCGGCATGCAACCGTTATGGTCTGGTCTTTTGATGGTCTGAGAGGTGCCTGTTGGTAGATCGGGTGTACCTGAAAGGGGTGCCAGTACTGCAGAAGCATACTGGTGTGGCAAATGTTGACTATCCCACCTAGGCATTACCTTGTTTGTGGAATGGTGTTTCTCCTGAGTTGTGATTAAACAGATGGTAGATTTTAATATCTCTAGAACACTGCTTGTCTGGGGACAAGAGAGGAGCTGCCAAGCTGTCTCGATGGTTATTGCCTGGAACAACCGGCGAGGCACGGGTTGAACAAGGAAAAGGCAAGGGCCAGTTAATGCTGCACTTATGCCTTTTTTCTAAGCCTTTTACATTTCCTCTTCGTTCTTACTGTGGCTGTTAATTCAGACAAAGGGCCAATATTAATAAATCGTGGGTTGGTAGAGCCAGCACCAGAGGCGCCCTCTCTGGGGGCACCTGACGGGTCAGTTCCAGGTAGTTGTGCTTGCTCCAAGGTGAACCCCACAGATTCCCAACATTATCAGAATCAGGATTAACAAGCATTTGCAATGCAATAGGTCTCGCATTTGCGAGAGTTTAACCTATTGGCATTGTAAATGACAATGCCTTTTATTTATCTGTTTTGATAATTAACACATAAATAAAAGGCATTGTCATTTACAATGGCAAGAGCTCTAATCTTGTAAATGTGAGACCTATTTCACTTCAAAGAAGCAGCTGCCATGGTCCCGGGCTGCTTGGAAAGTGAAAGCGCGCACGGAGCACTGAATGTTGCAGGAAAGCATGTTGTGCCTGCAGTAGGAGAAACTCAGTAAAGAAAATAGTGCTTAGAGACTCTGTGTAACAACAGAAGTAAAAGGGTCAGTCCTCATGGGAGGTTACAAATGAAGACGAGGCGATACTAAGGAGGGACTAACAAGCCTATTAACGAATCAGAAGCCAGCATTTAGGAAGGGTAATGACACAAGCCAATGACAAATATGGGTGGACAGTGGGCGGAGCTTCAAGTCCATACTCTACTACAGCATGCCTCGCAGAGCAGCGCATGCGCTGCCCAGGCTCAACCTAAAAATGCAGCCACATGAGATCAAATGTTTAGGATAGCTGGAAGGTGGGGGGGGGGGGGCAGTGCTCTGTGTGCAACCTGCAGGGCAGAAGGCTGCAATTTAGGTACGTTATACCCTTTCATCTTTTACGAATGATAAAATGAGAACCATTCATTTGAATAATCATGACGAGGTTTATCAATTAGGTATCAAAAAACAAAAAAACTAATTAGCCATGCATGTACATTACATCGGAATATTCAGAGCTCCGTTGAAGACAATGGAGCCTTGGCGAATTATGGCTGGTATAGGCCTTGCGTTCCAACGGGCCAATGTTTGTTTTTCCGCTTTTTTCTCTTTAATTTAGAACATTCTACTCTCAATGGGTGGAATATTCTAATTGTTCAAGAAATTAGGGAACTAAGGGCTGTTTAGAGAGGTCCAGCGTACATGCCCTATCAATATTTTAAACAAAAAGAAGTACGCTGTTCCTCAGCATGTGCAAGTCAGACCTACTAAATGTAGGTCAGTGTGCAAGTACTGTCCCAGGCACCCAAGAAAAGGGGGGGGGGGAAGAACCCCTTTCGGAACTAGGGCCCTCACACACCCAGCAAGCTAGGTGTCATGCTTCATCATATGGGCCTGCTCCTCGTCGGGTCGGCGCTGCAATACCCGACGGGCACCCATAAATGGGGCTCTTTGCCGGAGATCTTTTATTCCTGCCGTATGGGTGCCGTGGGTGTGAGGGGCCTAGTGTATGTGTAGATGTGTTGATTTAGTGAAATTAAAACAAGTAGGGAATCCTTTTAGAACAATTTTAATCTGGGGGGGATCCCTGCCTGGTTAAAAATAAAGATAAGGAGAGGCAACTGTCAGGCTATCAAGAGTCAAGAGGCGCTCTGCTCCTAGATGGTCGACATGTTTCACGCCTATCTGTCTTAAGGATCAGGCGGCGTTTCTTCAGGACCGTGACTTAAAACTATCTACAACTAATGGTGTATGCCACTAAATAATATAAAAACTGTGGTTTGGTACCAATTTACCTACTACCACGAAGGTGCAGCATATTACCTGTGGGCAATGGGACAAACCTAAAATTGGTGAACATTTCGCCCCATCTGCTTCAGCACAAATAATGACATCTATATTAGGATGTCCGCTTCCATTAGAAGCCACGCAGCTCACTTACCCCTCGCGCTGAAGCCGGGAATATTCTAATGCCTCCGGCAACACTGGTCGGTAAAGGCCCTCCCACTCCCCATCTTTATAGGCCTTCGTCTACTGTTCGGGCCTATAACTCGAGTTCAGGGCCTTCAACAATGGTATAGCCCACGGCAGCAGGCTTTTAGGCTATATTACATTTTATAAACTATATTAAACTAATGAGGAAGGAGAGTTAAGGAATTTGATTCCATGAACGTATCCACTACTTGAAAGAGAATATATGAAGTTACACGCAAAGCTTTTCTCTCATTGTGGTAGACAAAGAAAAGTGCATATGCAGGTTTCTCTATTAAACCACTCTGCGGTTTGAGAGAAAGCCTGTTACCAGAGTTAGTCACACAAAAACGATATTTTACAAACCACAGTCTCCTCTACAACCCTACTGGCCTTTCAGAAGCACAGGGCTGTACACAGTTTTCCCCATGAGTCAATCCAAGGCTTTGGAGTCCAGTGTCAAACATGGAAACCAACCTGCCTGTAACATTCTGCATCTCGGAATTGTACATGGATTTACTGCCAAAGCAGCCGGATGCATTGTTTTCCTACACCCACTGGGACTTGTGCCCCTGCGGGAACGCTAAGCAGGGATGGAAGGGGAAAGTGGACTTGAGGGATAAGGAAGCAATCAGAGGAATGAGTGATAGCTAGCATAGGAAGATGACTATCTGGCTAGTGACTGACATGCTTTATAAGGGGTGCTATATGTAGGGCAGCCATTTTGGTCAGGGTAACAAAGCTGGACTCTGGCTCAGGCAGTCAGCGTGGAGAAGGCTAGTCACCGGTACTGGTTCCAAGGCTGATTTCACTAGACCAGAGAAGTTGGGTGTCCTAGTATGCACAGACGTGTAACCTCTCCCTGAAGAATGCCCAAGCTTTAGTCGGTTAGCTTCGAATTTGTTGGACAGGCACAGACTGGGCACTCTTTGGAGGACCAAGTCACATTTAAAGAGATACCACCTCTGAATTACAGCATGATACTGACTTTTTTCTTTGGATTCTCCAGAGCTTCTTTGCGGGCATTTACCAAGTGAAAATGTGCATTTTCTGGATACGTTAAATTAACTTGAGTTTGGGATACATTTCAGAGTACATTATCAACAATTTGTCCGTACGAAATACGTGTAATTTTTGTGAAAATTATCCATATTATGGGAAATTCATTTCGCCAGTCGTCTTAGAGAAAAATATATGTGAGGTAATACCTTCTTCACAATAGTCACTTGAGACACCGGTGGAAAACTGGTTCAAGCAGAAAGTGTCTAGCAACCAGCGCACACATCATTTTCACTGTTACCAACAGGTATACTATGTGCAAACCAGTCTCCTGTGGACATAAGCTGCCCAAAAACAAATAACTGGGATTGGTTATACTATATGAAATATAGCAATAAAAAAAACATCAATTCTACAAGATTTTGCTCACGTAATCAACATTTTACGTGGGCCTGATTCACTCCTTGATAAATGGGACATAAAGGATGTGTGCTGTTTTATTGTTTAGAGAATTGTGGGTAAAAGTATATTTTCTATTTAGTGACGTGGCAAGATGAGTAACACATCCAGAATATGCAAAATATTGACTAATGTAAAACAAGTGATTATTTCCATCGAGAATAATAACACTTCTCAAATGCCAGTGTGCTGAACCTTGCTGTGTCCTATTGAAATCTCCAGATTTTAAAATTCTTCTTCAATAACATTACTGATAGAATATTTTATCGAGTGACTGCTACGGTAGCTTGAATACTTACGATATTCTAATCCTAATATGGTCACATTGTGTGATCTTAGGCGATTCACTTTAACTCCCTGCGCCTCAGCCACCACTTTTATCAAACACTGAGTTTTAAGCGAAACGCTAATAGCAAGTTTTAAATACCTTAGGAATCAAATTCATAACATTCACTAGATCACTTAACATGCAATTCTGAAAGCATTTTCTTTACCTCACCTCTGCAAGTAAGGTAATATAGATCATCATGTGGCCGATCACAAAGCTGCTTCTATTCCAGTTCTATTTCTACAGTGCGTGCAGCTTTACAGCGCTAAAGCCAGTAATGTTGACTGTACAGTCGCTAGAAAGGGTAAGTACTTATAGTTGATTTTATGGCAGCAAAAATCAATTTTCTGGCAGCTCAAGGAGCAGAGTCCAGTGCTATACAGAACCCCACCACCTTCACCTAAAATTCTAAGTGGCCATTTTGGGAAAGGATCAAGGATGCCCCCGCCTTGGTGGAGAATGCTTCCTTTTTAGGTGCACGATAAACGTTTAACATCATTGAGGGAGCAAAAATCAAACGCGCGGGCGCTTCAACAACAGAGTGAAGCAGAAACTGCAGATTCAGCTTTAAAAACACTAAACTCAAAAGCCATGAAAAGAAAAAGCGGGCACATGCACCGGCTTCCTGTAAGAAAAATAAAAGAAAGAAAGAGGCACAAAAAGTGGCAGTGGCTTTCTTCCTTTTTAGGTCAAGACAGAAAGGTGCACCACGCTGCCGACGTAAAAAAAAAAAGTGTCCCCATTGTCCCGGCTGCACACGTTGGCCCGCCTGCAGAAGGAAAAACAATTGTGCTTACAGACTAATAATAAACACTTACCGTGTACCAACAGAAGTAAAGGGGCCAGTAGCCATTGGAGGATACAAATGAAGAAAAGGCTGTACTAAAGAGGGACTAACAAACAGATTACCCAATCATAAGCCTGTATTTACGAAGGACAAAGACACAAGCCAATGAAAAATATGGGTGGGGGAGTGGGCGGGACTTCTCCTCCGTACTTAACTACAACAGATCGCCAGAGCAGCGCATGCGTGCTGGCCCAGGCTCGACCTAAAAACGGTAGGAGGGTCACCTGCAATCATTGTATTAGATGCCGTGAAACCTACAGGAACTGTACTGGGACCTGTAATATCTTGTGATGTTATGGCTAAACCTGTCTGTGAGGGGGCGCACTGAGAAAATCCGATCGAGAAGAGCATGCAACGTTTCAGGTACCCTAGCGATTGCGTCGATGGTAGATGTGCAGGGACAAGTTTGGAATCCATCACCTTGATGTGGTTTGCTGGTGCGCTAAGAATATGTACTCGCATACCAAGTTTGTCGGAATTATAGGACAAGGATTCTGAAATTGCATCCAAGTTGTTAAGGAAGGCATTCCAGAGACTGATGCTGGGATTATGCTGATATGTCCCATTGTTCTTGTTGCTGGGTGGCTTGTGGTGAGATTACATTCTTCCCAGAGCGACAATAGGTCAGAATGACCCGAGACAGCAGAGTCACGAGATCCAAGCACCTCTTCTTCAAAGATGTGGCTAGATCCTCCTGTGATCAAACTTGGAGGTGAGGCCTTGGAGGTTAGCAGATTTAACTCGATGGTACTCAATGGGGTGGCAGGAATCAGATGGCACACAAAGTTACTGGTTGTATGGTTCCAGTCAGTTAATTGGATCAGATCCAGCGCGGCTAATATAAATTTCTCCTTATGACACCAAATCCAGGAAAACACCTTCAAAACACTTATATTGGTGGGGCCCATGACACCGCATACATACATTCATCCAATCCTGGATTTAAACGTCAAGGAGAAAGAGCTGCTGGACGAGCGGGATACCTTATTAAAATGACAGAATTATAACCTATACATTATATACATTGACTTCGAATCCTGTCGGTTCTAAACAACAAGGTACTCCGCTACTTGGTCGATGGACCAACTAGTAAAATCAGTTGATGGCGATTAAGACCAGCTCAATCACAATTGGGACCTTTAACATTTATTAAATCATAAACTTAGTTTTAAAGAACCACAGACTCATTTTAGAGTTAGAATATAATTTTATCTAAAATTATTCAAGCAAATGAGTATAATTCTTTATTAAGCAAAACATTTAGAAATATCAATACACGTTTATGAAAAGTTTAGAAAGAGTGAGAAATTATGCATTACCCTCGACCATGGGGCGATGACAAGATTGGTTCACCAAAGGAAGATGAATCGCAGATCACAGGATATGACTCCCAAAACTGACTGACTGTCCCGCTAACCTCCTCGGACGCACCTCCCGGGCAGAATTCCCGCAACGATCTCGTTCCTTCCCCAGTCAAAGTTCAAAGTCCAAAATGACAGAGTCTCTCGCAGCATCAAAGTTGAAAAATAAAAAGCAAGCTTTTTTCACAACGTCAGAGCAGACCCTCTTATACCCTATTCTCTGGCTCACTACATTCAAAAGTTGCAATCTTTAGGGGCAAGAATCACGCTAATTGGTCCATTGGAGGGGTGGTGATGGTCACCTCATCGCCCTCCTTGTTCGAACCGGTTTGGGGACAATAAAGCACACAATAAGGATCATGACCATGGTGTCTAAAAAGAGGTCTACTTTGTTAGTCCATTTTGCAACATTCTTGGATGGTCACACATTAGTTCATTCCCTGTCGCTTGTCTTCTCCATCCGTTCCCAGGCATCCATGCTGAATTCTTGGCACGTTGCTTCATTGCAGGTCAACTTGGCCTTGACATCCCTCACTCCGAACACAGGCCGCATGCACATGACTGGAGCATTCTTTCTGAGGCTGCGTGGGGGCCATCTTGTTTACCACACGTGATCTCGTCCTTTCTAGTCGGCCATCTTAGAAGCATGGCCTAGCAGGCCCGAACGGAACTAATATAAGAACAAACACAATAGAAATTAAAATATGGAAAATAAGCCTTTCTGTTTACCACCCGCCATTCTAATAACCTGTGTTAGATATTACCTAGCGAAAGCGACATTTAAAGCCATTTTACTTACCATCTATATTCTTTGCCACAATACAATTCTACTATGCAACATAAATCATGCAAATCACTTCTAATTACTACGCAAATCACAATACTAATGTTAATTAACTTCACATTTGTAAATAAATTATATTCTGCACAAATCAGCATATTACCCATGTATAGTGTTTATTAAAAGGGTGCATTTGTTGGTTAGTTCATGCGTTTTCAAACGGTTAGTACCATTAGTGTTATGAGGTCATTAATTACATAGGGGTACAAAAATATTTTCGTTTCCCCTGCTCCATCAATTCCCCCTTTGGTGATTTTTAATATCACCACTAAAACCTATAATATTTTTATCAGATAAATGTTTCTTTTCCACTTGCATTTGTTAATTTAGACAATCGTGTTCTTTTCATCTTGTCTTTTAGACCTTTTGTACATGTTCTCTTTAAGCTCTTCCAATTCGATCTCTCCCATCTCCCGTTCTCTTTCTTTATTTTTCTCATTTTCTCTTTTTACTTTATTTTGTCTTTTTCTTCTTTTAATGCACATATATGCTAATCTCAATACAGATATTATCATTATTACTAAAGTCACTGGAATTAGTATTTTCCCAATAAGAGAACTACCTATTTCTGTGAACCATTTCTTCATTGAGGAAAACTCTTACCAAGTCTCTCCCAAGCACCTTCAACCTCCAGTGGGGCAATTTCTTTATGCAAATCAGTAATGTTCTTTATATACTTCTGTATATTCTGACTTTTGTCTGGAATGTAAGTGCAACAATGTTGTACTTTCAGCATTCCACAGACTCCACCCTCTTTTGCCAAAAGAATGTCAAGGGCAAGTCGATTTTGCATTACCATAGCTCTCATGGCAACCATTTCGGTATTTACCATCAAGAACCCTCCAGCAGTATTCGTTGATAAACGATCTACTACTGTAGACAATTTCCGAATTTTGTATGCATTCAAAGATATACCCACTGCTGGTATCAATGCTCCAAAAATGTCACCTATTATTTCTGAGAAGCTTTCCCTCCTCCTACGAGTTAATGGTTTACCTATCTCGTGAATTCCTTTCGGTCCTCTTTCCACATGAAAAATCTTTGGAAAGACCAGGCCTAGACAGCATGTTCCGTACCAATGGTCCGGCAACCTATAGTAAGCTCTATTTCCGCAAATGTAATAGATCCCTGGAAATACTGGATCTTTTCCTCCTTTGAATCCCCATCCCCCTAGAATTTTGTATGTATCTCGGCACTCACTAGAACCCACAAAATAGTTATCATACAAAGAGTTATCTCTTCTAATACATAATTTTCCTTGTTGGGGCCAATCTAGAATCATAGCTGCATTTGTTTCACCTTTGTCATAGCTTCCCTCTTCAAACGCCCAAGGTGGGGTTTTTGTCTTTTCTCCTGTTGCCTTTCTTTGAAATTTAGCCCTTCTATCTTCTACCATGTCCAAGAAAACCTATTCTTCTTTTCTTAACCCACAAGTAAGATTATGTCTAAATGCATATTCTAATGTTAATTCTTTTGTTTCTAGGAAAAATTCTCCAAGAATCTTTGCAATCTTCACCTTATTTAGTTCAGGGATTACGGGAATTTTAGCACAAAACGGCATCTATGTCAGTGTAATAATATTCGAATTTACCAGTTTTATAAAATAAACTAGCTAAGACACTACAAGTTATCCCATACGTCAAAGGAAGGTGATGATATGTCACACCTTCTGTTACAGACGCAGGTAGCTGCATACATACGTAACAATTTCTCACATCCATTGTCTCCACATATTCATACAAAAGTTTCGTGAAGACATTCTTGGAAAAATCAGTTATTGACTTGTCCATATGGAAATCAGTACTATTTACCAGTGTTGCAGTGTTCCTTACGTTAGATTTCTTGTCACTATTTGTGTCATTCACAATTACAGATGTATTTTCTACAACTAACCTAAGTGGGATTATTATTGCCAAAATAAACCAAATAAGCATTAGAAAACCTGTACAATAAAAACACATCTTACACCATCTACGGGAAATAGTTCTTCTACTCTCAGTGTCTACCATGTTGAAAAATTATCTAATTTATGTACAGAAAATGGATTTTTCACACCTCAAGTGACTTAATCATTGACTGGGCTCAACTGCTTTTAGCGTACTTTTCGGTTTCTCAGAAATTTTCTTTGTCTTTATTCAGTTTATGTGTCTATTCCGGTTTTCTCTCTTTGGCTTTATCAGTTTGTGTGTCTAGTCCAGTTTTCTCTCTTTGGCCTTTTCAAGGTTGGCGCATTTCACTCTCACCCATTTGTTCACAGTCTTTGTCTGGGTTCTCGTGACTGCTGTCCACTTCTTTAATGTCAGACAGTGCTATGTATACCCATTCAGGTGACTTGTATTTCAAGTTAGGTCTTTTCAATCTTTTGGGTCTCGGCAATTGTATTTTATCTGTTTTTCCTTGTCTTTCTTGACTTGTTATTTCATTCACTTGTTCTGCATTATCTTTGTTCAAATTTATTATCTTATATCTCAGTTTCTTAATTTCGTTGGGCCAATTGTCTCCTTTTCTTGGCCTTTTCAGTTCACTTTCAGTTTCTCCTCGTTCCACCCTCCAAGTTCTCTTTCTTGGACCTATTCTTTGCCTTCTTTCATCTTCACTTTTTTCAGATTCTGTTTCAGATCTCACTTCACTTCCTCTAACCTTGAATTTTATGATCTTAGTCTCTTTGTCTGAATCTGAACTTTCTTGTGTTTCTTCTGTTTGAACCTTTGAGTCTAATCCTCCTCGTGTTTCTTCCGCGATTTCTCCAAACTCTCTATCTAGATCTAAATTTTCCCGTGTTTCTTCTTCTTGAAATTTTGTCTCTATTCCTCCTCGTGTTTCTTCCGCAATTTCCCCAAACTCTCTATCTAGTTTTAGATCTTCTTGAGTTACCTCTACAATTTCCGGAGGAATTCTCCCGTAACTTGTACTTGGCCGTTCACCGTCACTGTCTATTAGTTCAGTTTCTCCTGTTTCAATATCAGTTCTTTTGGTTTCTGATTCTTCTGTTTGTCTTTTACTGCATTCAGGTTGGTCTGTTTCAGATGCTGAACTAGTATCTGATATTTCCAGATGTCGACTTACATGTCGATCTTCAAGATCTGGAACTCTACTCGTTTCAGGTTCTGCTTCAGAGGCCGAACTGGTACCTGATTCTTCCAGATGTCGACTTACAGGTCGAGCTTCAGGATCTGGAAATCTGATGGCTTCAGTCTCTGCTTCAGATGCCGAGCTGGTATCTGATATTTCCAGATGTCGACTTAGAGGTCGAGCTTCAGGATCTGGAACTCTGATTGTATGGCTGGCATGAATCCAATTTTTCACACCTGCACACTTTACTGCAGTCGTTGTCACCAGAATCACTTGATGTGGTTTGTCCCAGCGTGGAACCAAGCAATTTCTTCTCCTGTGGACTTTTATGCGGACCCAGTCTCCTGGACTCAGATCATGAGCTGGTTTTCTTTCAAGAGTGGTCGCATCCGGTCCAACCTGATGAAACACAGAATGCACCACATCAGCCAATCCTTTGCAATAGTCCAGTATGAGATCATCAGTTATAGTCAGCAGTTTGTTGACAGGTACATATGCTTGTCTCATTGCTCGTCCCATGATTATTTCATGAGGACTCAGACCTGTTTTTCTGTCAGGAATGCTTCTTATGCTCATTAACACCAGTGGTAAGGCGTCGGGCCATTTGAGTCCTGTGGCTTGACACATCTTACCCAACCTATTCTTTATGGTGCTATTTACTTGCTCTACCACTCCAGAAGCCTCTGGTCTGTAGGCACAGTGCAGCTTTTGTCGAATGTCTAATGCTTCGCATATCAGTTGGATGAGTTCGTTCTGAAAATGCGTTCCTCTATCTGTTTCTATTGTTACTGGAAAACCGTATCTAGGAATGAATTCTCTCAGCAGGAGTTTAGCTACAGTGACTCCATCATTCCTTCTTGTCGGATAGGCTTCCACCCAACGAGAAAACAAACAGATGACCACCAGGACATACCTCAGTCTGTTACTTGGGGGCATTTCAATGAAATCTAATTGCATTCTGGTAAAAGGACCTCCTTCACGCCCTATTACTCCCAAACTCACTACCGTCTTCCTTCCAGGGTTTAATTGTTGGCATATAAGGCATCTCTGACAAAGGCTTTCAGCTATAGCTCTAAATTGTGGGTTATACCAAGTTTGTTTGAAAAGTCTGATCATGGCATCTCTACCTATGTGTGCCTGTCCATGGTACATCCGTGCCATGTTAGAGATCATGCTATCAGGCATAACTGGTCTTTCGTCCCTGTAAACCCAAACTTCATCTTCTTCTCTCCGCCTGCAACCTGATTTTATCCAAATATCCTTTTCCTCATCACTTGCCTCTTCCTGCAATTGTCTTACCTCATCCCATGTTTCAACTGGGTTAGTAAACAGCAAGGGACATGAAACATTTTCTTTCTCCCTTCTTCGATTCAATGAAGCTGTATTTCTGGCACAATATTGAGCTAATTCATCAGCAAATTTGTTTCCCACTGAAATATAATCAGCTCCATTTTTGTGAGCAGAGCATTTTACCACCGCAATTTGTTTAGGCAGCTGTATCGCCTCAAGCAACTTCTTCACAAACTCACCATTCCTAATAGGAGACCCTCTGGAAATCAGGAATCCCCTCTGGGACCAGATCTGTCCAAAATCATGGACCACTCCAAAACCGTATTGGCTATCCGTGATCACAGTGATTCGGAAATTCTTTCCCAGTTGGCACGCTCGAGTCAGAGCAATTAGCTCAGCAACTTGGGCTGAACGTATTCCTCTCAAACAAGACGCTTCCATTATGGTTGCTACCGTACATACAGCATACGCAGCACTTAAAGCTCCCTCATCTGTCCTCAGGCATGACCCGTCCACAAGCATCACATAATCTGACTCTTTTAGAGGTTCGTCCCTAATATCAGGGCGAGGCTTTGTGCAAAATTCAAGCACATCCAGACACTTATGATCAACATCATCTTTGACTTCTGTATTTACTTCATCTGGCAGTGAAGTGGAAGGATTCACACTTGTGCATCTTACAATGGTTACATTGTCTGCACCCAAGATCACTTTTTCATACCTAGTCAGCCGACTATGTGTCATGAATTGGGTTTTTGTTCGAGTCAGTAAGATTTCGACTGAGTGTGGGACATATACTTTCAAAGGATATCCCATCACAATGCCTTCACTCTGTTCCAGACTCACACAAGTAGCAGCTACTGCTTTCAGACATCCAGGCAACGCCTTTGCTACCAGGTCTAAGACAGCTGAAAAATAGGCTATTGGACGTTTCATCTTTCCATGCCTTTGCACTAACACTGAAAGTGCACATCCGACTCTCTCGCTACAATACAGCTCAAATTCTTTCTCATAATCAGGCATTCCCAATGCTGGTGCCTCACACAAACTTGTTCTCAGATCCTTAAACGCCTTCATTTCTTCTTCATCCAATTCAATCGGATCTCTGACATCCTTCTTGGTCAATCGCTGTAAAGGTTTTGCAATCAATGAAAATCCATTTATCCATTGTCGGCAATAACCAACCATTCCAAGGAACATTCTCACCTCTCTTTGTGTCATTGGAGCTCTCATTCCTTTGATAATCCTTATCCTTTCTGTTGTTACTTTTCGCATCCATTTCTCAATCTTATGACCTGGATCCGATCACTCCTCACCGGAAGAAGCCAAAGGATCAGACTCCCACCCTTCCTCTCCGACCCCACGAAAATCACCTGCGGAGTCCCACAGGGTTCATCACTGAGCCCCACCCTCTTCAACATTTACATGGCCCCCCTCGCAGCCATCGTCCAACAACACGGCCTCAACATCGTATCCTACGCCGATGACACCCAGCTCATACTCTCCCTCACCAAAGACCCCACCACTGCCAAACTCAACTTCCAGAAAGGAATGCAAGTCGTCGCAGTCTGGATGACCAACAGCTGCCTGAAGCTCAACGCCGAGAAGACAGAAGTCCTCGTCCTCAGTACCACCCCTTCTGCATGGGACAGCACCGGGTGGCCGACCGTCCTCGGAAGCCCACCTACCCCCTCAGACCACGCCAAGAACCTCGGCATCGTACTCGAATCATCACTCTCCATGAACCGACAGGTCAACGCCGTCACCTCCAGCTGCTTCAACACCCTCCGCATCCTCTGCAAGACCTTCAAGTGGATCCCCCCTGAGTCAAGGAAGACAGTCACCCACGCACTCATCACCAGCAGACTGGACTATGGAAACGCACTCTACGCCGGCATCAACAAGTCCCTACTCCGCAAACTCCAGACAGTACAAAACACTGCCGCCAGACTCGTCCTCGGCATCCCCCGACACGAACACATCAGCCAACACCTACGAAGTCTCCACTGGCTCCCCGTGGAGAAAAGAGTCACTTTCAAAATCCTCACTCACGCCTACAAATGCCTACACAATAACGGACCCAAATACCTCAACGACAGAATCAACTTCCATGTACCCAAAAGAAACGTCCGATCTTCCAACCTCGCACTGGCCGAAACCCCGTGCATCCACAGAGCCAGAGCAGGCAGAAGATCCTTCTCTCACATTGCAGCCAAGACCTGGAACGAGCTACCGGCAGACATCAGATGCGCCCCCTCCCTGAACACCTTCAGGAAGACCCTCAAGACCTGGCTCTTCGGCTAAACAGATCTGCGGACCCCCCTCAGCGCCTTGAGACCCTCACGAGTGAGTAGCGCGCTTACAATTCCCTGATTGATTGATTGATTGATTGAAGTACTGTACTTCTTGTTGACAAAATTGCAGTTTTGAAGGTGACACCTTGTGTCCTCCTTCTGCCAAATGATTTAATAAAGCAATTGTGTCTGTAACACATGCTTCTCGGGTCCTTGATGCCACTAGTAGATCATCAATATATTGGACCATCACAGATTTTTCAGGCATTTTTAAATCTTCTAAGGATTTCTTTAGAATTTGATTAAAAATCGAAGGACTTTCAGTATACCCTTGAGGAATTCGGCACCATGCCAAAATACGCTCTCCGAACCGGAACGCAACTAATGGCTGGCTGTCAGGGTGCAGTGGAATAAAAAAGAATGCATGGCACAAATTAATAACTGTGTACCATTCTGCATCATGTGGGATTTGATACAGTATTACAGCTGGGTTTGGCACAATTGAGCAGCAAGGAATAACGATTTTGTTATCCTTTCTCAGGTCTTGCACTATCCTATATGTTCCATTTGGCTTTTTCAATCCCATTATAGGAGAATTACATGGGCTGCTCATTATTTCTCTCAAAATCCCTTGTTCAATCATTTTATTAATTACAGGTGTTATTCCTTCAATAATTTCTGGCGTCAGTTTGTACTGCGGGGTATTTGGGTAATTTGTTCCCTCTTTTACAGTAATTTTTACAGGATCAACTTCTCTCATTAGTCCAATATCTTCACCTGTGAGATCCCATACATCAGGCCTTACTATTCCTTTTAATTCAGTAGGAATTTTCTCCGCATCAAACACAGGAAACATATCATTCGCTCCTGGTTCTAGTTCTGCCATTGTCATTTTATACAGAACATCCTCATCTGGGGTTTGGAAAGCAATACCATCTGGGGTACAGTAGATGGTACAATTAATTTTGTAAAGTAGATTGCGTCCCAATAAATTTACAGGACTACAATCACACACCATGAAGCGATGCATTTCTTTGAATGGTCCAATTTCCACCTCAATTGGTTTTGTAAGAGGGGTTTTAATCTGCCTGTTCGAAACCCCTACAACTTGGATGGATTCTCCTGAGAGAGGAAGTTTTGGAATTTCCACTGATCTAACAGTAGAACGGGTAGCACCAGTGTCCACAAGGAATGTAACATTTACACCATTCACTTTTCCATCCACAAATAGACCTGACTGATCTACCTCTAGAGTTGCGCCAAGCACGCACTCTTCCTCCTCTCCTAGGCACCGTCATAAACTTTCATCCGACTCATCTCCATCCTGCCGTAACCAATACTGCGAAATTGCAGCTGCGCGCGGCAATTTTGTTACCTGCTCTCCTCCATAGAATCCTGCCTCTGTACTGTATCTTTGAGGATTTACACTGTGGAAGAGGTGGTAGTGGCACCTGACACTGTTGAGTAACTACCTGCGGTTGTTGCGGCTGTTGGTAACTCACCTCACTCTGCACCTGTGGATTCAATTATTGATTTTCTGTATTAGCTTTCGGAGGAAATTTACACTTGTTTCTCCAGTGCCCTAATTTTCCGCAATTATGACATGGCCATTTCTTTTTAGCTTCTTCTATACTCATCTGACCTTTTCCCTTGCCAATATTTGGTTTGGATTTGGTCTGTCCTGCATCACTAGACTGACTGTTCAACTGAGCTTCTTGTTTTTCTGCAACCTTTACTTGTGCCCACATTGCCTTTTCCTTGAGTTTACGCTGTCTACACTCAATATCATCACTGCAATATTTTGCATACCGTAATACCTCATCTACTGTGCTATTCTGCCAACGTAACATATGCTGCTTAATCATTTCACTTATTTCAGGTCTGAAGCCATACACAAATCTGTACACAAAATGACTCATGTCCTTTTCACTCAAATTCTCGTATCCACTATACTGTTTAAAGACCAACAATAGTCTCTCATAGTAGGCATGTACAGATTCCTTACTCCCCTGAGTCGTTCTATCAATCTTTACCCAGTCCGTTTCTTTTGGTGGGATTTTATTTTTCAAAAACGTGATTGCCTGTTCATATTTTCTCATTACTTCTGGACCTGGGGCTCCTGTTTTTGCATCTCTAGGATATTCTTCCTTCGGCCAGTCAATTGTAATTTTACACTCTGTCCATAAATCTGCTGGAACAACAATCTCAAATAGCCCATCCAAATCTTCCTACAATACTTTTGAAACCTTTACAAACCTTTCTACCTGTCTATACCATTCTACAGGCTTCTCTCTCAATCTTGGAAAGTCATTCGTAAATGACAATATATCTTTTCTGGACCATGGGACATGTACATAACTTCCTCCTGGAGTTTCTCTCATTGGATACTGCATTACCGTTTGTTCTTTCTCTTTTACTGGAAAAGCCAATGATGCTTTATCAGTTGTTCCCTCCTTTCTACTTATCCACCTACTTCTCCATTTATCCACATCACCCCATTTTCTCAATAAAACAATCAGTTCCTTAATTTGCGTCAATCGTCCTGAAGTGTTCAGATTTTCTATGTCTTTTTCACTAAAACCTACCCTGTACGGTTTCTGTAATACTCTGATTTTTCCGAATTCTACTCCTAGTTCGTTCGCTGTTTCTTCCAATTTTTCATGCAAATTTCTAGCTCTCCAAGTAACGCTTTTACACATAAACATTAATTCGTCATCTTGATAGGACTTCAACCGATCTGTACCAATAGTTCCTAGGATTAATTCCTCCATGTCTATCTTTAATCTGACCACATCCAAAGGTTGTGGTTCTGTATCTTTTTTCTGCAAGTTCCTCACCCAATCATTTAATTCTTCTGCAGTCGGACCCACAGGGGTTTTGTTTATTTCTGCCCAACTTGCACTTCTCTCTGGGGTTTCAGTTGCTGACTCGGCTCCCATAGGGATCCTATTTATCAGACTCTCATTAACTGTCAAATTTACAGGTGGACTTGACCTAAATGGACCAACAGAATCTTCCTTTTCTCTATTTTCTGAAATCATCTCTTCTCATACTCTTTGCATGTTGGAATTTAATGGAATTGTTAAGGAGTGTTCATCTATCTTTTGATTTTCAAATACTGGGATTACTGGCCCTATAGTTACTGGCACAGTCACAGCTTCCATATTTCTTGTCAGTTCTCTTATTTTTTCAGTCAATTCTCTTGTGTTCCTAGCTAATTCAGCTGTATTACCATTATCGTCTTTCACAGTCTGTGGTGTTTCTGGTTTATTAAACGGCCTATTTATTTCAGACATTCGTTCAGGGCTTTGATTTATTACAGTTCTCATTGGCAATGCATTTGTTGTCACCACCGCAGAATTCTGTTGATATGGAGGGGGTCTTTTATTTAAAATGTCCTCCAGCAACTCATCCTCTGTGTCGCTAACTCCATACCCGTATCTCTCTGTTACTGCATGTTTCTTTTTCTCCTTACATTTTCTCCCTGCAAATTCTTCAACTGTTCTGACAGGAAACAAACCATCTGTCATGTTAGCATACCGCCATCGTCTCATCCTGTCTTCATGATTCAAACCCCATACTCTTCCATGAACTAAACTATAATTCTTTGCACCTCTGTGTCTTTCCCTATCATACATCTCATCTTCCCATTCACCTAAGGCTTCTAACTGTGTCGGTCTAGGTCTTGGTTCAAGTTTCATCATCTTTTCTCTCAAATTTCGAAGTACCGCTTTGCTAAACGAACCATTCTCTGGAAATGCCAATACTCCATCGCCTTGGGTATATTTCGCCCAATTTTCCAACCAAATGCAGGTATGATAGCCGTATTTCAACATCATATGAGATGCTGGCGTTTTTGGCGGAGGAAGTACTTCTCCTTCCCTAGTCACAACCTTCTTGTCTTTCTTGAAAAAGTTTTTAATCTTCGCAAACCATGACGGTTTCTCTCTACCATACTCATAATAAGCCATATTTTGCTGTTCTTTTCCCAAAACAAATACACGCAATTCTTCACCACTCTGTTCTTTCTACTACTCGGCTATTCGAACCTATCCCAGCACGTCTCACACCAACGCACCAATCCGAACACTCTTCGTTCTACACAACTGGCCAATACCAGCGCAGTTCTTGTTGACGTCAGTTCTACTCCTGCTTCTACTGACCCTTCCTTTACAAAAATTATCGGCAGTTTTCTTAGCTTTTCTTTTCGACAAAAACTGATTAGTTACAACATACAACACATTACCATTGCCTGTTTCGCTAGACAAAAGAGATAGTTTATTCCGACTTTCAAGAATACTGTTTCGTTCGATAAGTGTAGCACTTCTCTCTACCTTACCCTTCTCTCAAGCAAGGGGTGAACCCGTTTCTCTGGGGATAAAACACATGTGGAAACTACACTGCTCCTGAGAATTAAGGCCAGAGTTTCACAAGAAAACCTGTTGCTATTTCACTCAACCGCAATTCATACATGAAATGTCCCTAACATAACACAATCCTGTGTTATCACCAATTTGAAATCAGACAATGCACAATTCCGTGTGACTTCTCTTGCCACACGTGTCCACTTCCTACTTTCCGGAAGCTTCAAAATTCCGACTTATACATAACATAACACAAATTCAACATAGAGTGTTAGACACGAAAAATCAAAAGTCAAAAATCACCAAACTAATCTATAGAAACCATAACTCTGCTACCAAGAAATCTGATCCAGCGCGGCTAATATAAATTTCTCCTTATGACACCAAATTCAGGAAAACACCTACACAACACTTATATCGGTGGGGCCCATGACACCGCATACATACATTCATCCAATCCTGGATTTAAACGTCAAGGAGAAAGAGCTGCTGGACGAGCGGGATACCTTATTAAAATGACAGAATTATAACCTATACATTATATACATTGACTTCGAATCCTGTCGGTTCCAAACATCAAGGTACTCCGCTACTTGGTCGATGGACCAACTAGTAGAATCAGTTGATGGCGATTAAGACCAGCTCAATCACAATTGGAACCTTTAACATCTATTAAATCATAAACTTAGTTTTAAAGAACCACAGACTCATTTTAGAGTTAGAATATAATTTTATCTAAAAGTATTCAAGCAAATGAGTATAATTCTTTATTAAGCAAAACATTTAGAAATATCAATACACGTTTATGAAAAGTTTAGAAAGAGTGAGAAATTATGCATTAGCCTCGGCCATGGGGCGATGACAAGAATGGTTCACCAAAGGAAGATGGTTCATCTTCCTTTGGTGAACCATTCTTGTCATCGCCCATCGTCAGTCAGTTTTGGGAGTCCTATCCTGTGATCTGCGGTTCGCAGATCACAGGATAGGACTCCCAAAACTGACTGACTGTCCCGCTAACCTCCTCGGACGCACCTCCCGGGCAGAATTCCCGCAACGATCTCGTTCCTTCCCCAGTCAAAGTTCAAAGTCCAAAATGACAGAGTCTCTCGCAGCATCAAAGTTGAAAAATAAAAAGCAAGCTTTTTTCACAACGTCAGAGCAGACCCTCTTATACCCTATTTTCTGGCTCACTACATTCAAAAGTTGCAATCTTTAGGGGCAAGAATCACACTAATTGGTCCATTGGAGGGGTGGTGATGGTCATCTCATCGCCCTCCTTGTTCGAACCGTTTTGGGGACAATAAAGCACACAATAAGGATCATGACCATGGTGTCTAAAAAGAGGTCCAATTTGTTAGTCCATTTTGCAACATTCTTGGATGGTCACACATTAGTTCATTCCCTGTCGCTTGTCTTCTCCATCCGTTCCCAGGCATCCATGCTGAATTCTTGGCACGTTGCTTCATTGCAGGTCAACTTGGCCTTGACATCCCTCACTCCGAACACAGGCCGCATGCACGTGACTGGAGCATTCTTTCTGAGGCTGCGTGGGGGCCATCTTGTTTACCACAATTGATCTCGTCCTTTCTAGTCGGCCATCTTAGAAGCATGGCCTAGCAGGCCCGAACGGAACTAATATAAGAACAAACACAATAGAAATTAAAATATGGAAAATAAGCCTTTCTGTTTACCACCCGCCATTCTAATAACCCGTGTTAGATATTACCTAGCGAAAGCGACATTTAAAGCCATTTTACTTACCATCTGTATTCTTTGCCACAATACAATTCTACTATGCAACATAAATCATGCAATTCACTTCTAATTACTACGCAAATCATAATACTAATGTTAATTAACTTCACATTTGTAAATAAATTATATTCTGCACAAATCAGCATATTACCCATGTATAGTGTTTATTAAAAGGTACAAAAATATTTTCGTTTCCCCTGCTCCATCAGGCACATGGGCTAAGTAATATGGGGCTGGCAATTTGGCACACCATACTGGTTGCGTCAGTTAAGGAATTACTCCTGTTGACCTCTCCCCTTTTTGAGGGATTGTGAGTTTTTATTTCTGTTCTGGAGGAAATGGAGTGGAAACTGTTTCCAGGAGTGACAAGCTTTCCTCCAGCAGATCAGCAGTGTGGACTTGAGCTGAAGTGATCAGTGTTGTGCTGCACATGTCAAAGGGCCTAAGGCTGGCATGGACGCTTCCTTGTGCGGTGCTAGGAGGTGCCTGGGAGTCATCTACTAAGGGGCAGGGTACAGAGTTCTCAGATTTCCTGTCCTTTCTGCTAGAGGAAGAGTTATTGGAAAGTAAGTAATAATCCGTAATCCTTGGGTGCTTAGGCAGTGGTGAAGTCAAGAGTGATATAAAGGCTTGTGTACAATCTGGTGGGGATGACGTTTGCAAATTCTTGATTCCACCTCAGTCTCAGTGATAGTAGCCGCATCTCTCTTGGCAGGCTGCTTAGAGGCTATATTACCAATCCCCCTTCTTGTTGGTTGTCTGCTGACCTGTCCCCGTGTTCTCCCTGAACGCATGGTAGTATGGGCTGATGCAGACTGCTTGTGATTTGTCAGTGCCAGAGACGAGATTTGGGAGACAAAAACTGGGAACTAGCATCTGCAAGAGTTAATTACTGATAAGGCTGGGTTCCGCTACCAGAAATTAACTAGGAACCCTAGGTCAATGGATCTTTTGTTACCTGCTGAGAAGTGTAAAGGGGAGAAATAACTCAATTGAGGCAATCCAACATTTCCGTTGACTATGACTCAAAAGATCACAGACTCCGAACTCCAATTTAGAGAGTTTATTACAAAGCCAGAAACAACTGAATGTACAAACACCTCAGGACGAGGTTGTAAAAGTACATGGGAACTAATACAAAGCCATATCTACGAGTGAGTCTAATCCGATAGATCATGAAAAGAATGAAACGTTCCAAAAACAGAACACAGGCAAGGACTGCCCCAACGTCTAAGTCAGACTTCATCTGTGGCTGAAAAGTAAAGAGCATTAGACTATCCCTACTCTATCTCTAAAGTGACATCCCTACTTAGCATTCCCCAGGCAAGATCAATTAAAGGTGTCAGCTCGTGAAGACTTCCTAAGAAGTACACTCACGTTGTATGGGTCAAGTAGCCAAAGCTTCAGAGCTCGTTCTAAGGAGCTTCCCCTTTCTTCCTAACTCCCTTCTTCTCCTCTCTCATCCCTCTTCTCCTGACTCATCCCTCGGGACACTGTCCCTAATACAAAATGCACAGATGTAAAACACGCCCACAGATCACCTCATCTCACTGGGCACTTCCCATAGGTAACTTTCCACCATCTTTCTCACTCCATCTAAGTTTGGCTCGATGACCTTGATTCCCAGGCCTCCTCAGTGAGAAAGAACACCGGCTCCCAATTATCGACATTCCATTTACAAAGTATCACTTCTCCTCCATGCCTAACTCCTAAAACAAAAGGCGTTAGTTTTAACTAACAAAGGCAGCTTCCTCCACCTGCAATGGAAACGTGAGAACAGAACAACCTTGCTTGCACATGAAATTCGCTGACTACCTCCAAATGCGAGAGCTTACCAGGGAAATTACATTTTCAGGCCTACACAAATCGGCCAACATAAGAATAAACAAATAGGCCTTCAATTACACAAAGTGAACATTTCATTTAGGCCTTTAAACATCAAATTATACACACAAGTTAACAGAGCTTTCCTTTGCAAGCATCTACAATTATTACACGTTAAGCACAGTTAGTCATCTCCACGTGCAGACTCCAACATGATGCACGTTTAAATCAAAATGCATTACATTACACATAGACTTTCCGTTAGGCAATTGCAATACGCTAAAGATTATTCTTTCCAAACATAAATGCCATTTCGTCTCTCTTGCATGGCACGAAACAATTTCTATCAATTCACTTACAGATCATTATTACAACACATTTTCTAATGACCAAATGTTAATACAACACAGGAATATATGCGGGTGCGGACTATCCATGATTATGATGCACCCCTACAATTTCTTTAGCACTATTGCGCTCCATCAGTCCCCCCCTCTGATGACAAGTGTCACCATAACAAATCCCACTCCCTGGAAAAAGAACCGACCTAAACAGAACTTGTAGCCACTCTTCCCTGTCGGAACTTCTCAAGGCTTTAATATTCTCATGACTGTCCTGCAGTCTCTCCATCCTTCGCTCTTGCTCTCTACGAGATCTCTTAACTCAGTGCGCTTTATGCCCTCACCAATCCCAACAAAATAATCACACAGACCGCTACTATGATGATAGGCTTCAAGATGTAACCAAGAATTCCCTTCCCAAGGGACGCAAACCAACTTCCTACCTTACCAAACCCTTTTCCCACTTTGTCCCAAACTCCTTCTGTAGCTAGACCATGCACCTCATGGTGGATCTCAGTGATATTACTTATATACTTCTTCAGATCTTTGCTGTTGTCCGGTATATAAGTACAGCACTGTTGAACCTTCAGCATTTTACAGACTCCGCCCTCTTTGGCCATTAAAACATCTAAAGCAAGATGGTTCTGCATCACCATAGCCCTTATCGACACCATCTCTCCATCCACAAGCAACAACGACTGAGCTGTGTTTGCTGACAACTTGTCCACAGTAGTTGACAACCTTCTAATCTTGACATCGTTCAACACCACTCTCAAACTTGGTATCAGTGCTCCAAAGACATCTCCCACAATCTCTCCTGCACTTGCACCTCGCTTCCCCCTAGGATGTAATCCACCTTCCAAATGTCCTAAATCCTCCACATGATACATTTTTGGAAACACCACTGCCACATAGCATGTACCATACCAATTCAATGGCAATCGCACATAGGCATTCTTCCCACACACGAAGTACACGTTTGGGACTACTTGTATTGCATCCTGCAAGAACTTCTTCGCTGTAGCCTCAATGGTGAAAATATGATCACACACACTCTGTCCCACAAAGACCTTATCATAATAAGTCTGAACTTGTCTCACACACAACTTCCCTCTCTGCTAAAAAACCAACGCTATTGGACCACTGCTCCCTTTCGCTTTATGTGCTAACTCCTCCTTGGTCCACTCAACCTTTCCTTCTCTACTGTTACGACTTGCTATTAATTGTCTATGCCTATCTTCTACTTGATCTATAAATTTCTTCTCTACCTCTGTTAATGAGCATGTTAAATTGTGATGATGTACATAGGCCGTATCTAAAGTTACAGTAGGTATGAAATACTTCCCCACTCTATCTTCCTGCTTATAATAATCATACTTGTTCAAATGCTTATAAGCTGGAACTTCTGAAAGCACTACATCATAATTAGAAAAATAATATTCATAATGACCTTTATCATAAAACATACTAAGCAATAAACTACATGTAATACCATACGCCAAAGGGAGGTGATGATAACGAATACCTTCCTCTACGGACGCAGGCAACTGCATACACACATAACAGTCTCTCACATCCATCGTATTTACATACTCATATGGCAGCTTCGCATAGGCATTAAGCGTATAATCACCTCTAGACAAATCTATATGCAACATACAACTAGTTTGATCTAGCATAGCTTTTTCAGCTCCTACGATACCCTCTTTGGCGCTAGACGTAGTAGGTGTGGATGTCCCTTGCACTCCCACTCCCTCAACTTCTGCATCGTGTGAAATTTTTACAGACACAATAATAACTACTGCTATTACAACTATCACCCCTACTATGAGTGTACCTATCACGCACTTAGACCTACGGTTTGAACCTCCAGACTCCATCTTTAGCTTGTCGGTTTAGTTCAGCTAGAGGATACACTAAAAGTCTTTTTTCTTCACCTCAAATTGCTGTTTAAACAGTTCAAACACAGTTCATGGAAATTCTTGAAATTCTTTCACAGTTCGTTGCTCTGGGTTTATTTACACTGTTCAAAAAGACTTCCTTAGCCCTCTTTCTTCTTCTATAGTAAACCCTAAATGTATTCTTCTTACACTCGGGCCTAGGTTATCTTCTTAAACACTTATTTACAGTTCACAGTTCAATCACAGTCTCTTATAAGCTCAGAACCAATTTCAATTAGTACACGCTGCAAGTTTTCAAGACGAACGGCTGCAATCTCCTGAGCTGGTGGCTGATATCCAAAAGTTGGAAAGGACAGTTCCTGAAGGATCAGAACTCGCACTCTGCTCAATATCGGAGGTCTCGGAACAGTTACTGTCAGCACCCCATCTATTTCCAATCCAGGAACTATCCGTCCCACATCAATCTTCAACTCGGGTGTTCTGCTGACCACTTGTGAAGACCTCAGGCTCCTGGTCCCCACTACTCCCGGCATCAGTGACCATATAAGTCCACTACAAGGCAGCGTATCTCTGGCAAGGCACCCTTACTCTCCTTGACCTTCTCGGGCCTTCTCGAACTTGCTCTGAGTCACTCAGTTCTGATTCAGATGTCTCCGACACAGGAGCAAGATCTCTCTCAGGAGCTAGTCTCAGATTCAGCCTCCTTTGTCTCCCAGGCCACGATTCTTCTGCAAGTTCAGCACTTCTCCTTTGCCCCCGACCACTTTGCGCACCAGTTCCTACAGCTGAGTCTGACTCTATACCACTCGCAACGTTACCTTCTCCCTCAGAGTCAATACCTGGGTCTTGTGTAGCTTGACCCCCCTCAGCTTGCTCTGGTGGGCAACCAGCTTCGTCAGCAACCCTCACAGCTTGGCTTGTCCTCTCGAGTGGCCTCGCTGCCACAGCTGGATTTTCTTCTACAAGAGGAGCTGTTTCATCCAAGGGTTCTGAAATTCTGCGAGTATGGGAGGCGTGAATCCAGTTTGGCAAGCCTCCGCACTTCACTGCTGTATTCGTTACCAGAATCACCTGGTAAGGGCCTCTCCAATGGGCGTCAAGGAAACTCTTCCTCACATGCTTGCGAACTAGCACCCAATCACCCGGACACAGGTCGTGGCAGAGGTCCCTCGAGGTCGGGGCAGTTGCAGCTTCAACCTGGTGAGACACAGAACGGACCACGTCAGCCAGTCCTTTGCAATAATCAAGGATAAAATCATCTGTGATGTTTATCAAGGCTGTAGATGGCACTGCTGGTAACCGCATTGCCCTCCCCATCAGGATCTCATGTGGTGAAAGGCCAGTTCTCCTATTGGGGATACTACGAACACTCATCAACACCAGCGGCAATGCATCAGGCCATTTCAGAGACATGGATGAACACACTTTTGCCATCCTCATTTTCAGAGTCCCGTTAATCTGTTCCACAATACCAGAAGCCTCTGGTCGATAGCTACAATGCAGTCTTTGATCAACATGTAAAGCGGCACAAAGCAACTTCATAATTTCGCTGTGGAAGTGTGTTCCTCTATCCGACTCCAATGAAGTTGGAAAACCGAACCGTGGTATCAGCTCCATAAGTAACAATTTTGCTACTGTGAGGCTATCACATCTCCTTGTCGGATACACTTCCACCCACCGTGAGAAAACGCACACCACAACCAAAATGTACCTCAAGCCATTGCACCTAGGCATCTCTATAAAATCGAGCTGGATTCTGTTGAAAGGCCCTCCAGACCTCCCAATGTGACTCAATGCAACCACAGTTTTCTTTCCAGCATTCATTTGCTGACACGTAACACACCTATGACACACTGCTTCAGCAAACGCACGGAACCGTGGATTGTACCACATTTGTCTGAACACTCGCACCATAGCATCCCTTCCAATATGCACTGCTCCGTCAATCTGTCTTGCCATAGGGCTCAGTAAGTCATCTGGTAACACTGCTCGACCATCACTTGAAACCCAAATGCCATCATCTCTTCTCTCACATCCTGATCTAATCCAAGCAGCCTCTTCCTGTTATGAAACTTCTCCCTGCAGACGCCTGAGCTCATCCCAGGTGTCTGCCATGGCTAACATCATGCTGAGCTCGGTTCTTTCTGGGCTCTCTCCAGTATAATCTCCTGTGAAAATGCACCCTTGTTCAGTGCAAAAACGTGCAACTTCATCCGCATATGTATTTCCCAAGGACACGAAATCATTCCCCCTCCCGTGGGCTACACATTTTACCACTGCTATTTCTCATGGTCGCTGCAAGGCTTCCAGCAGTTGTCTCACATATTCCCCGTTTCTGATAGGAGATCCTGATGACGTTAAAAATCCTCTCTGTGACCATAGCTGTCCGAAGTCATGAACCACACCGAACCGTACTGGCTGTTGGTGTAGATGGTGATTCGGATTTGATCAGCAATTAAGCAGGCACGAGTCAAGGCAATGATTTCTGCTACTTGTGCGGAGTATACTCCCTGTAAGCAAGCAGCTTCCACAACTCTAGAAATGGGACATACAGCAAAGGCTGCTCTCAAATGACCCACATTGTCCCTTAAGCATGAACCATCTACAAAAAAGATTTCATCAGACTCGGGCAGAGGTTCATCAACAATGTCAGGTCTCGGTTTGGTGCAAAGTTCAGTTGCATCAAGACAGTCATGGTCCTCACAATCTCCATCATCAACATTTGGCAAAGGCATCAAAATAGCAGGATTTAGCACAGAACACCTTTTCAGAGTCACATTCTCCAAGGCAAGTATAACCTGCTCATAGCGTGTGAGTCTGTTGTTCGTCAGGTGCTGTGTCTTGGTCCTCGTCTTCAGGAGCTCAACCGAATGTGGAACAAAAACTGTAAGTGGATGACCCATAACAATGCTCTCACATCTCTCAATGCTGACACCTGTTGCAGCAACGGATTTGAGACATCCGGGCAACGCTGAAGCTACTGGATCTAGAGTAGATGAGAAATAGGCAACTGGTCTGCGGACACCCCCATGACTCTGAGTAAGAACTGACAATGCGCACCCTTCTCGCTCATAGCAGAACAATGAAAAGTAATCTGGCATCCCTAGAGCTGGAGCATGACACAGGCCCTCTCTCAACTCCAAGAACGCAATCAGACAGTCATGATCCCATGGTACCGGATCGCTCACATCCTTGTGCATCAGCCTCTGCAAGGGCTTTGCCTTCAAGGAAAAGTTGGGGATCCATTGGCGACAGTACCCAACCATTCCCAGAAACATCTTGACTTCCTTCTGAGTGGTAGGCACCGTCATATTCATGATCGCCTCAATCCGATCTGGTGACACCTTTCTCTTGCCTTTCTCGATTCGATGACCCAAATACTGAACCTCAGTCAGACAATACTGTAACTTGTTTGGGGACACCTTGTGTCCATTCTCTGTTAGATGATTCAGAAATGCAACAGTATCGATCCTGCAAGCATCCTCCGTTTCAGACGCAATCAAGAGGTCATCAATATACTGCACGAGTACTGAGTTCTGTGGCAGTACGAGACTCTCTAGATTCTTTTTCAAAAGCTGGTTAAAGATCGATGGACTCTCTGTATACCCTTGAGGGATACGACACCATGTTAACACACGATCTTCCAGACGGGAAGCGAATAAAAATTGGCTCTCCTCATGTAACGGTATTGAAAAGAATGCCTGACATAAATCAATCACAGTGAACCATTTGGCTTCGCATGGAATCTGGAACAGTAACACTGATGGATTCGGTACCACAGGACAACATGGAACTACAATTGTGTTGACCTTTTGCAGGCCCTGCACGATTCTGTACTTCCCACTTGGTTTCTGCAAACCCATAATGGGTGAGTTACACGGACTTCCCATTATTTCCTTCAAGATTCCCTGTTCGATCATAGACTCAATCACAGGCTTGATTCCTGCTACTGTTTCCGGTGACAGATTGTACTGGGGTGTTCTCGGGAACTCAGCATTTGGTTTAACTTGGATCTTAACTGGCTCAACCCCTTTGATCAAACCTATCTCCTCTCCTGTGAAATCCCATACTTCCAGAGAGACAGAGTCCCTCAGGTCGAGTGGGAGTTCCTCATCTGTCAACATAGGGAACATCTCCGTGCTCAGATTCTGATTTGCCAATTTAAATGCCACATCGTTATCATTAGTCTGCAATTCCACTCCCTTGGGTGTACAGTAAATGGTGCAATACAATTTACACAAGAGATCACGACCCAACAAACAAACCGGACTTGAGTCACATACCACTAATTGGTGTCGGTCGTGAAATGTTCCTATTCTCACAGGTATTGCCTCAGTCAATGGATTAGTCATTTTCTTATTCGCCACTCCTACAACTTGGATCGATTGTCCCGAGAGGGGTAGGTTGGGAACTACTGCAGATCTCACAGTAGAACGGTAGCACCAGTATCAACCAAAAAGGTGGTGGGATGACCGTCAACATCCGCCTCTACATACGGTCCCCTCTGATCTACCTCCAAGACTGCTCCAAGAATACAGTCTTCCTCCCCCCTCAGGCACCGTCATTGCAACGGGTCTGGATCGAACTCATCGAAAGTCTCAATAAAGGGCATCTGCTGGTATGTTCGATTTCCCTGTGGAATTCTCGGCGGTTGGAGAATTTGTACCTGCTGACTTAATGTCCCCCCCTACATGGACCTGGGTCTCGTCACCGTATTGACGACCTCAGGTGCCTGCACCACTTCCTCCTCTTGGTCCTGATTAGCTGGATTCGATCTACACTCGCGCTTCCAATGCCCGATCTTGTGACAATAATGACATGCAGTAGTTTTCTTTAGCATGGCAACATCCACCCCTGTCTTAGGGTCTATGGGTTTCCCCTTTCCCTCACCTGACGCAATCTGGGTCCCTCCTTGATTATTTCCCTGTCTCCTTCCTAACGTTCCTCCGCTTGACTGTTTTTGATCTACCTTGTCCGCATTCTGCATTTGGACCAGCATTAACTTATCCTTGAGCTTTCTATGCTTTGAATCCACTTCGTCACTACAGTATCTGGCATACCGTAGAATCTCGTCCACAGATTTATTCTGCCAGCAGATCAGATGCTGTTGGATCATAAAGCTAACTTCTGGTCTTAATCCTAAGACAAATTTAGAAACGAACTGTCCCATATCCTTTGGGTCAAGAGTATCTAACCCGCTGTACTGCTTGAAGGCCTTGAATGCCTCTCGTAATAGGCATGTACAGTTTCCTTTGGCTCCAGAACAGTTATGTCTATCTTAACCCAATCAATGTCTTGTGGTGAGATTTTGGACTGCAACCATGTGATTACCTGCTCGAACTTTTTCATGACCACACGTGAAGGACCATGTGTAATAGAATCTCGTTCTGGTTCCGAAGACGGCCAATCAACAGCAATTTTACATGCTGACCACAAATCACTTGGTACTACAATGTCAAACAACGTATTCAGATCAATCCACAGTACCTTCGAAATTTTGACAAATCGATCAACTTGCTTGTACCACTCAACAGGTTTTTCCCTCAGCCGAGGAAAATCATTGGTAAACGCCGCCAAATCACCTCTACTCCAAGGTACATGCACATACCCTCCACTCGGTATGTCTCGCAAAGGGTAAGCCTCTACTCCTACTGTCCCCCCTCCTGGAGGCGGTGTTTCTCCTATACCCTTCTTGACGCTCTTCTTCTTGGACCATCTTTCTTCCCATTTGTCAAGCATGCTCCATGCACGCATCCCTACAATCAATTCTCGAATATGTGTTTTCAACCCTATGACCCTTTTCTCCTCCAGTCCCTGATCACTGTAATTTAACCTGTGGTTTCCCTGCAGCATTTTTGTTTTGGATAAATCTACATCATACCTCTGTGCCAATTCTGTCACTTTTTCATGCGCTTTCCTTGCCCTACGAGTTACACCCTTCGCCACAAACAGCAACTCATCCGGCTCATAAAGTTCCATTCTTTCTAAAGGCAAGCTTCCACTGATTATCTCATCTACTTCTGCCTTCAACCTCATCACGTCCACCTCTTTGGCCCTTATAGCAGTTCTGATCGTTCCTCGACTTGCTGCACTACTCAACTCTCCACTCTCACTACTCTGATCTCCACGTTGATGCCCTACCATTATGTTCGTGAGACAGATTTACTCCCCGAAACTCCCTGAGCCATGTCTCCTCCCGTCATCCTTCCACTAGGACCTCTCACTGGGGGTTCCCACATCCTCAAATCGGAACGTGAATCGGCCAAAGACCCTGATCTCGCTGCTCTTGGTTCCACATGACCTCTAGAAAAATCTGCAGTGGCTGGCAAAGGTGTACTCGATTCTATGGGTCTCGAAGGGTGACCTGTTCCACTCACTGTACCGTTTCCTCCAGAACCAGTGCTCTCTCCCATTGCTGATCGTATTAAGCTCCCGTTTTCTGCCTGATCTGGATCGTACACTGACACTATGGGACCAATGGTGACCGGCACTGTAAGAGCTTCCGGTAATCTCGTGACAATATTAACTCCACTTGCTTCTGTATTCCTCGATGGTTGTGTCCCTATTCCCTCTGTTCCTGCTGAAATCCTTCCCCTTATTCTCGCACTAGAGTTTGTCTGTGGCTCCCCAGTTTCCTCTGTGAGTGCTCTCCTTCCCTCCTCTGAGCTTGGGTTGTATGGAGGTGGACGCTCTGCTAGTAACCTCTCCAGTAAACTGTCATCTGTATCACTATCATCTTCCTCTTCTCTCCTCTTCTGAGCATCTCCCATCTTTACTAATAAAGGAAACAGTCTATCTCCCTCGATAGTGTCTACCCTCCATCTTTTCGCCAATGCGTCCCATCGCACATCTTGAAACGACCTGATTGACTTTTTCACCCTTTCCTGACTTCGATCTCTTTTCCTCGCATGTGCTGCTTTCATCAATGCATCTAGCGCTTCGAACTGTGTTGGTCTGGGTGGAGGTCGCAACGCAGTCATCACTGCTCTCAATTGGTACAGTACATCAAATCTGAATGAACCATAACGTGGGAAAGCCAAATCTCCCTCCTTTTCAGTAATCTTTTGCCAATTTTGAAGCCAAATTATAGTATGGAGCCCTACATTCGTGGCCATGTAATGGGCTGGGGTATCCTCGGGTGGTGCTTCTTCCCCCACTCGAGTTACCACTCCTCTATCTCCCCTGCAAAGATCCTGCAATACCTTAAAATATTTCATGATGAAATCAACTGTTTTACCCACCAAATGTTTTCGTTCTACTTCCTGATGCTAATCAACCAATACCAGCGTGGCTTTACACTAACCGACCTGTCGCAGCGCAGCACACTTCGACGTCACTCCTCCTCCTCACTCAGCAGTTCCCCTCCTTCACAATCTGTATCTACCACACTCACACACTTCACTCATAGAATCAAGTAACTGTTTGTCCACCAAACGACCGAACAGTCACATAACCGACTGTCTGTCCACCATACGACCGGACAGTCACAAGTAATTGTCTACCTCAATCTGGCAACTGTCTGTCCACGAAACGACCGGACAACTGCCTTAGACCATCTGCCCACGAACGGCCGGACAGTCGTATAACTAATCGATAGGATCCAGTCACTCGATCTTCCACACACAGTAACCCATGACCTGTGTTGGTCACTCAAACACTCACACTCTCGTTCCCTATCACGAGTGGGTCTGTCGACGACATCTCATGACTCCCACAATCAATGGTCAGACAATTACAACTCTGGGTGTCTTCCACACCACAATCTATCTATCCCGGGATCTTAGGCTGCTCCTTGAGCCTGACATCAAAGAACACAAATCACATGGACCGCGCGCGTTCAGTCCGAAACCACAATCACTCGACTTTCATCCCAGCTCCGCAAGACATCACACAATCAAATCATCACCGCAATATAACAGACTAAGGGCCAGATGTAGCAAGCAAAATTGCAGTCGCAAACGCTAAAATTCGCAGAATTTCAGCGTTTGCGATCGCAATTCAGCTGTGTGCAATGCAGGTAAGTAGAAACCCACTCTCAAAATAAGGAATCGCAAAATGTGCGATTCCCTATTTTGCGCAAGCATTTAGAGAATCGCAATTTGCGATTCCCTAAATGCTATTCTGGGAGACATCGCAAATTGCGATTTTGCTGTAAGGAATCGCAAATTACCACCAACTTCAGGTTGGTGGTAAATTGCGATATCCTTTAAAAATGCAATTTTATGCATGTATCGAAGTGCCATGTGGTCCCATACATTTGGGCATGTATGTGCGCCACATGTGCACACCTGCACATTTCAGGGGTGCAACAGGGTGTCCTTTAGGAACCCTTGCATCCCTGAAATTGCGTGCGCAATTTGCGAGTACCTATTAGGTACTCGCAAATTGCGCACGCTATTCCCATTCATTCCTATGGGCCTCTTGGCCCATAGAAATGATTGGGAGGCCATTCCTTATTTGCGACTCGCAATTTGCGAGTCGCAAATAAGGAATGCGTAGGAATCGCTAAATATTAGCAGATTCCTACCTACATAGCAGTTTGCGAGTCCTTAATATCGATTCGCTAAAAATCGCTATTAAGGACTCGCAAAACTGATTTTACCTACATCTGGCCCATACATCCCTATTCATACTCACTCCACCACGAACTGCTGTTCCCGCCGCACCGTCACTCTTCATCAGTTTCCACCAGGCGCCGTCGTCCTCCGCTCTCGATCCTCTGGACAACCATCTCTTGGGCTCTATGGATCGTATAACTATCTTTTCCCTACCTTCTCCCCTTACTGCAGAGGTAACCGTCCTCTCGCTACCAACTGATAAGGCCGGGTTCCGCTACCAGAATTTAACTAGGAACCCTAGGTCAATGGATCTTTTGTTACCTGCTGAGAAGTGTAAGGGGAGAAATAACTCAATTGAGGCAATCCAACATTTCCGTTGACTATGACTCAAAAGATCACAGACTCCGAACTCCAATTTAGAGAGTTTATTACAAAGCCAGAAACAACTGAATGTACAAACACCTCAGGACGAGGTTGTAAAAGTACATGGGAACTAATACAAAGCCATATCTACAAGTGATTCTAATCCGATAGATCATGAAAAGAATGAAAAGTTCCAAAAACAGAACACAGGCAAGGACTGCCCCAACGTCTAAGTCAGACTTCATCTGTGGCTGAAAAGTAAAGAGCATTAGACTATCCCTACTCTATCTCTAAAGTGACATCCCTACTTAGCATTCCCCAGGCAAGATCAATTAAAGGTGTCAGCTCATGAAGACTTCCTAAGAAGTACACTCACGTTGTATGGGTCAAGTAGCCAAAGCTTCAGAGCTCGTTCTAAGGAGCTTCCCCTTTCTTCCTAACTCCCTTCTTCTCCTCTCTCATCCCTCTTCTCCTGACTCATCCCTCGGGACACTGTCCCTAATACAAAATGCACAGATGTAAAACACGCCCACAGATCACCTCATCTCACTGGGCACTTCCCATAGGTAACTTTCCACCATCTTTCTCACTCCATCCAAGTTTGGCTCGATGACCTTGATTCCCAGGCCTCCTCAGTGAGAAAGAACACCGGCTCCCAATTATCGACATTCCATTTACAAAGTATCACTTCTCCTCCATGCCTAACTCCTAAAACAAAAGGCGTTAGTTTTAACTAACAAAGGCAGCTTCTTCCACCTGCAACGGAAACGTGAGAACAGAACAACCTTGCTTGCACATGAAATTCGCTGACTACATCCAAATGCTAGAGCTTACCAGGGAAATTACATTTTCAGGCCTACACAAATCGGCCAACATAAGAATAAACGAATAGGCCTTCAATTACACAAAAGTGAACATTTCATTTAGGCCTTTAAACATCAAATTATACACACAAGTTAACAGAGCTTTCCTTTGCAAGCATCTACAATTATTACACGTTAAGCACAATTAGTCATCTCCACGTGCAGACTCCAACATGATGCACGTTTAAATCAAAATGCATTACATTACGCATAGACTTTACGTTAGGCAATTGCAATACGCTAAAGATTATTCTTTCCAAACATAAATGCCATTTCGTCTCTCTTGCTTGGCACGAAACAATTTCTATGAATTCACTTACAGATCATTATTACAACATGTTTTCTAATGAACAAATGTTAATACAACACAGGAATATATGCGGGTGCAGACTATCCATGATTATGATGCACCCCTACAATGTTTTAGCACTATCGCGCTCCATCACAGTATGTAAGGATAAGTCACTGTAAAGCCGAAGGCTGGTGCCCTGGGTCTTGCCCTAGTGCCATCTTACACCCCCCCGTAAGGAGTGCTTAATAAATAAGGCTTCCAGTTTTCTGTTTTTACTGATTTTTACAGATAAATACAGACAGAAAACAATGTGTTTACTATCTGTATTTATTTTTAAAAGCGGAAAAATACTGAAAATGGGGCTTCTTGTGAGAAACTCTCCATGCTGTCTTTCATGAATTCTAGGCAACAGCTGAGCAGGCAGACAGCATGGAGGGTTAAAATACAGGATGAGATTTCCTTAAATACAGGCATATGTTAACATATATTTGTAGTATGATGCTAATATGTACCTGTGAGTGTAGTCTTTGTTATATGTGGCTGCTTAGTTTGCTAAAACATGACAGGCATCCATGTTTGAGTGCACGTTGAAGAGTTATATAAATGCAGAAATATACCATTTTACAGCTACATTTATTCTTGAAACACAAAATGAATATGGATAAATACCAATAAGGTGGCCAAATAATAAATATCGATAAATACAGATGGAAATGTTAAAAAAATAAATACCATAAAACCGGGAGCCCTATTAATAAAGCATGAGGGGGCCCGAACATTATACACACGGGCTCCCAGGTTGGGTTATATAGGATTATTACTGTTCCTGGACCACTGCTCCTTGCAGTGAGCGGGAATACTTGCGGAGGCGCTATCCTAGACACCCAAGGCGTGCTAGATCCTGATGAGTAGCGCCATTCGAAAGCTTTGATCCGGGCTTATGCTCCCGCCTGTGGAGGTGATCCAGGGGATAGATGGATAGCACACTGTATGTGTTAGAAATTAGAAATCAGGTTCAAACAGGAATATACTGGGTACAGAAGGTGATGAGGCGGGGGAGCACACAGAGAGGAACAGACTGCATCTGGACCTAGTCCGACCATCTCAGTCACTCACTGGCTCTACCCTCGGGCCGCAACGATAGCACTGCTGCCACACCTCACCTTGCTGATCTCTCTGGAGCAGAGTCGACAGCCAGCTCCCAAGACTGTTGCTAACAGTAGCTGTTGCTAGCACCTAGCAGTACGGAATGAGACAAGGCAACCTTCCTTGAATCCCTGGCAAGGGCTGGTCACAATGGCCTCAATGACAATAGCCAATGGAACCAGGTCACAAGAAGACCGTCAACTGAAATCCACCACATGTGTTAACAAAGACAGTGTACACTGAGAATGGAATCTAAAAAACTGGACATGGATGGTCTCCTCATACAGATATCACTCACTATTGAGATCGATGCATTTAATGACCAAATACCACACAGGCCAATCACTATGTTCACATGTCACCTACTTAATATACAGATAGAATTCATAAATATATGAGGAGGAGTGCAACACACTATCCCTCCACGTATTTTCCTTTAATAACAAATAATTTATACGCATGTATACTACACTATTAACATCTTATAGATTTTTAATAGAAAGAAGAATTGGCATTTGGAAGAAAGAAATCACTAAGACCATTAGTCTTTCATCCATATCCATAAATTGATGACTAGTCCAACGGAATACCCTGATATAAAGATACATCACTTTGGATATTATCATTCTGAAATATACATACTGCCGCATTAGCAGTCTCCAGAAGTCTTAGAAAATTAAAAATTAAGACGCCCAGTTGTCGGAAGAAAGACCAAATTGCTAACCACGCAGTCTGTCATCCATATCAAGCCACTGACACTCAACCGAACCAGACACAGCTGCGTATGAGCACGTCTTTTTTTTAAAAAGGTCTTGGAAGTCCCCCCGGGTAATATCCAGGACGGGAGGGACTGATTGAGTATGGATACGCTGCACATGAGTAAGTAAGACTGGTAAAACACGCACCCATACGCTCATTTTATTAAACGGAACAGAATCTTGTACAGAGATTTGTAACTATTTCTCCATCACCATATCTATATCTAACATAAATACCAAATATAGACAGGCTCTGTCAAGGGTGAGGAAGGAGTAGGAGGATAAAATGTGGTTAGCTCTCCATGAGGCCATGATTGTTAAGGATAGCTGCACATTTTGTCTCCTGGCCTCTACTGGTACTACTGGTATCCAACTGCATTGGATCTTTGTGTACAACCTGACGATTGGGTCGACCATTTCAGTAAGCTATATTCTAGCAGTGGAGCATTACCTATGTATGATAAACTGAGTGAATGTATCTATCCTCAGGAATTTAATAACACTCTTGTTTTTCCCTTATCAGAGACTCTAAATGCCATTAATTCATGCATTCCTGCCTGTGCCCCGGGTCTGGACAGAATTCCTAACGATTTATTTAAAGCCAATACTGAAGTGTGGGGTCTGTATATAAATATTCTGTCGAATGCTATATTTTCTGGTCTTGCGATTCCACCCTCCTGGAAGTTTGCAGAGATTCTGTGCATCTACAAAAAGGGGGATCGGGCAAGCCCTGCGAACTATCATCCCATCAATTTGATAGATTCACTGCAAAAAACTTTCTGCAAACAAGCATTGTTTCATTTTCAGAATTGGATTAATGAGGAGGGTATCCTATCTGACTTCCAGGCGGGTTTTCGCACAGGTATCAGTACCCTGGATCAGGTCCTTAGGTTCCTGTGTCTATATTGGCGCAAGGTGTTACTCCATGGGATAAAGCTGTATGTCGCTTTTGTTGATCTGGGTACAGCATTCGACCTTGTTCCCCGGACTGCGGTGTCAACACTACAGTCAACACTAAGGGGAGCGCCCTTAGTGTTGACTGTGGTGTTGACACTACAGTCAACACTGAGGGGAGAGCAAATTGTGCACTGCATGTACCATGATGCAAAGGCGCAATCTTTTCTGGGTTATGATGTAATGTCTGGCCATACCCTTTTCCCTGCCCAGACTATTTTTCATGACCTCCTCTACCATTTATCACACATTCATAATGTTCCTTTTTGTAAAAATTGCATTCCAGCCCATTGATTACACTTTATCCGGCCCGAGCCGGAGATTACGGCGCGAGCCGGAGAGTACGGCCCTAGCCGGAGAGTAAGGTCCGGGTGTGGAGAGTACGGTCCGGGTGCAGAGAGTGCAGTCCGGGTGCGGAGATTCCGGCCCGACTGCAGACGTAAAGTTAGGAGTCGTAAGTGATTTCTGTGAATACCAAAAATCGTAAGTGCCTTCTGTGAATACCAGAAGTAGTAAGTTTAGGATTTTGTCTCAGATTAGTTCTGTGAATCGGCCCCTATGTCTTCGGGGTGGCCAAATTTCTTATGGCAACCTGGATAAGGCGCTCTAAGTCCCTATTGGAAGTGTAAGTCACTTCCTGAGTAGCTATAACCAAGACGAATACAGTGGAATGTTTTGTAAATTGTATATGTGTAAGTCCACTAATTGTTTTAATAATTTTATCCATTTTATGACACCAGCTGGACTGTCTTTTTATCTATTTCGTACTCTGTAAACTGTCTATTTTTTTTTACTTTGTTGATCTGTGTGATCGAAATAAAGTATTTTGACTGACTGACTAACATAAATACCAATATTGTTCCACCCATTTGCATTTTTATTTTTGTCTCTCAGAGTGGGCCGTAATACCATCTCCCTCCCGCATCCTATGGGGCCACTGTGAACCAAAAATAAGGTACATACGATGTATGAAAATAATTCTGTTTACCCTACGAGCGTGCAATAAAGCCTACCAACTGTCTTAGAAAAAACAGATGTACGGTTACCGTGTCCCTCGCTATAAAGCTGTTGGACACCACACATGATCCGGTGTGGTATATAGACTGACATCGCAGCAACTAAATCACTTGATAGCAGGCACGTGCACTGCTCAATGCCGTCATTAGCCCCGCACTATTAAGCTCCCTCATAGGATTTTTTGTAAACAACACCATGGGGGGCACATAAGTGAACAACCAAGACGGAAAAGAGCTATCACATCTAACTTCACCAGAAAATCTAAGCCAGATAAACAAGAGAACAGAAGGTGCAAATCCAAAATATATACATATTACCACGTATGATGTGATTGAGATACCATAAGACACTGAATAAGGTGAATCACAGTGAGGGCACAAAAGTAGAGTCACGTAGGTCAAAGGTGCATTGCACTGCTAGTAGGAGAGGTTTCCTACAGGAATAAACATGTAAATAAATACACAGAATGAGCACCATTGAAAATGTTGAATGGAGCCCATCAGGTTCACAATGTGATAGCAATGTGTATATACTTTTACAGTATTTGAGAAAGTTTAACAAATAATCTATGCAATCTATATATATTATTTCTCTTTTCAGAGGAGAACAATGTTCTCTCCATTTATTCTAGAAGAATGAATTAAACAACAGGAAGCAGAAACCAGGGGAAAGTATCCCAACTCGCTGCATAAGAAAAGAAAGGGAATCCTACAAATCTCTCTTTGGTCCCGAGGAATGCCACCAACCCGCTGGGGCACAAAGTAGGCTGAAACATGTAGACCTGACCTGATTTTATTTTGTATGATGTGGGGGACACTTAACACTTCCGTAAGCACATCCACCTTTGTTTTTAATTTTACCCTTATCTATGTTTTCTTAAATTCACGTTTCCTAGATAGGAGGTAAGTTTACATCACTATTCTAGTACGGATCCCACTTCATCTCCTTGGCTAAGGAGATTACCTCCTGGTGGAGGAATAGACCGGATGATGATGCTATCAGTCACAAGTACGTCAGTGGCAAAAACATACCGCTGATAGAAAGTCGCTGTTGAGGGTCCCACAGCTCTTCACGTGGGGATCCTCCCAGAATACATGATCCCACTCCTCCTTGATCTTTTGAGAGCAGAAATGTGCCATTTCCTGGAAGATATGCCACAGTTCTGCTCTCTCCAATGCAGCACAACAACTTTGCATGTGGTGTTGAACCGCTTGTCCCATGGAGTATTTTGTGGTTCCGAGTATGTGGCAATACGTTGTTTTTTTGTCTTTTTTTAGTGTCTTTGGAGAAGTTCTTTAGAGGAGCTCGGCAAATCGTAGCCTCGATAAGCTAAGTGCATTTCTGTTTCTCCACTTTGTGTCTCACACCATCTCAAAGATGCACATACCCACCCACCGATTTAGAAGCATAGTTCTACCTTCTACGGAGGCCAAAGTCTTTCAGAATGATGGTTTTAGACAGTCAACAGAGATGGCTTCTCAATGGATGACTGCTGCCCAGCCCCTAACTTGAGTAATGGAGGACAGTTCTGAGGCAGGTTCAGATGCAGAGGACAACATCCGAGGGAGAGGAAAATGGAGCACAATCTGGAAGTGATTTTTTTTTTTAGTCGGTAGAGTTCTTCCAGGGATTCTGAGGAACATGGTCATGACAGTCGTGAAGTCCTTTCGCAAGCACATCTGTGTAGCGAAGAGACAGTAGCAGAGTAGACCAACCCAGATAGCATGCAGGTGAGGTGGCAAGCACAGACAAAGTGATCTCTTGGAAGCCCCCCAGTTTAGTGCAGCCCAAATACCCCCATTCACTGCACACGCTGGATGTAAAGTCAAAGCTGCTAATTATTTGCCTATAGACTACGTCCATTTCTTTCCTGATGTTAAGTTCCATGAGAACATTGTGCACCAATCAAATTTGTGTGCCATGTTATTTCTGAGGGAGCATGGAGGCACTCTTGGGCCTCATTCTAGGGCACACCAGTGGACTCCCACTTCACCTGGGGAGTTGAAGAAATTTCTGGGCCTTGAGCTCAAAATGGGGCTAGTGCCCAAACCAAGCGTGCTGTCCTACTGGTCTACTCTCCTGGTTTGGGAAACACCCAGCTTTGCACTGGTCATGAGCAGAAATTGTTATTTGATATTGCAGGGTATGCTGCATTTCAATTATAATCCTGCTACCTTGTCCCAGGACCATGTAGACCATGATAAGTTATTCAAAATATGGCCTGTTGTGCAGCATTTGGCAGCTAGGTTTCCAGAGATTTATAGTAAGCCGTCAATGAGTCCTTGATCCTCTACAAAGGGCAGCTGCACTAGGCAGTTCCTATTGAGCAAAACAGCTCGTTATGACATCAAGATATACATGCTTTGTGAGAGCTCTGCCGGTTATGTAGATTTACTGACAGTGTATACAGGGAAGGACTCCAATGTAAATCCTGTAGGTTGCCCTTCCACACTGGGAATCACAGCAAAGATTGTATTGGAGCTCTTTCATAAAAGGTCACTCTTTCATAAAAGGTTATTTCCTTTATGTGGACAACCTCTACATGAGAATAGAGCTGTTCAGAGAGCTGTACAATCCTGGCACTGTGGCAAGTGGTAAAGTTTGATGTTGCCAAAAAGGCTTCTCACAGGAAATTGTTTGTAAAAAACTCAAAAAATCCCAGATCACTGTGTTGCCTTCCAATAAACTGCTCGCAGTCAAATTCGCCTATAAGCGGGCTGTGTACATACTCACTACAATCCATGATGAGAACACTTCCCTGGTCATGGTTTGGGATCAGTTGGTCGAAGTTCAATAGCCCACCTCTATACTTGATTGCAACAAATACATGGGCGAAGCGGATAAAAATGGCCAGGTACTTCAGTGACATGACTTTAGTCGTAAAACTCACCCATGCTATAAGAAGTTGTTTACATACCATATCCAGTTTACAACATACAATCAGGATGTTTACCATCAGACCATAACAGGCAGATCAATGTCTTTCTTTGACTTTCAGTTGACCGCCATTGAAAGCCTTACTGCTGCAGAAGAAGCAGCCTGTACTTCATCTGCTTTGGAGGACATTGAAAGACTACAGGATTTGCTATTTGCTGACCATGTTCTTGCAACAGTGAGAAAGACTTGACCATCTTGTCTTTGCAGAGTCTGCTCTAAGCAAAGAAAAAGGCAGGAAACTCTGTGTTACTGTCCCTAGTGCCCATCTCAGGCATGCCTATGTTTTCTAACTTGATTTATGTTGTATCATACAAAAGTGAAGTATTGAGACATTAACTGAAGTGGAGCTGCCCTAGTTTTTTACCTTTCAATGGCTGTGCATGGATACATATATTCCATGGGCCACTACTTCACAAAGCAAGCAGCCCTTCACGTTGTTTCCGCAAGTTAAGAAAATCTTGGTCTTGCTTATGGCCTGGTTGACATTTTTATACACGATTACCATTGCCTCACTGCACATAACCCAGAACATAGGCCGCATTATCACAGAGAACTATGTGCAGCAAAACGTAAAGCCTTTAGCAGTTTTTGAAGTGCTTTTTAGGGAACTTAGGTCAGTCTTACCCAGCATGTTTACCTTAGTTTCAAAGGTAGATATGCTTACTCACTTTGAGGACTGTATGCCGTGAGACATCCCCAGACACCCTCCAGCTTGCATCCACAAACTGGAAGGAGTTTGATTTAGCCCAGCGAGTAGCCTATAGGGGCATGAAAGACACTTCCTGAGGCTCATGTGGCTGTCATGGAAACCATTGGTAAAGATTCATTTGGCACGCATTCGGTATTGCTCAGAAGGCCAAGGGAGGCAGATACTTGACAGTTAGTAAAAACGTAGTCCAGGTTTCTTTTCATTTGTGATATTGTGAAGCTTGTTGAGGCACCAACCAACAACGTCTGGCCATATGCGTGTAGAGGTTTGCTTGTGGTGTGTTTGCATGCAAGTTGGTCTATGACTGTGTGAGAGGTGTTGTGATTGGTGTTTCGTTTTTTGGTGTGTGAATGTGATGGGCCCTTGATTGACAGCATCATGTTGATGTGAGTGCTCTGTTGTGTTGGATTGGGCCCATGGCTGGCGGTATTAAAGCCACTGTGTGCAGTGCATGAAAGGCATGTGAATGGCCCGTAAAGTGATTGGTACCTAGACATGACTTTACGGCACACCTTCAGTGGTCATGGGTTCAATATTCTGATAGTATTATTAGTATTTATTCTTTGAAGCTAGCACTTCAGGAGGTGCCAAAACCAACTGGTGTAAGTCTGTACTTCTGAAGTGGATGAACTTCAAAGGAACAGTAACAATCCCTCACATTTTTTAGAATTGAACATCCACAGGTGTCCAGAATGCTGTGCAAACCTTCTGCAAATGGCACACATTTATTTACATTTTGTGAGGCAAATTTCTGGAATTTGTGACGGTCCATAAATTTCCAAATGCCCAGCATTTTCCACATATAAATGAAACCCAATTTGTGTGGGTGGGTTGAGCACCCACAATAGGAAAAGGCACAAAACACAGCTTGGACAATCAATTTATCCAACTCAAAATCTCTTTTTTTTATAGTGTGGGTACTTGTAAATTTTGTGCCCATGATCGGCCGCTACCCAGGGAAACCTACCAAACCCAAACCCACATACTTGTGAGACAGGCAAGTCACACAACCCAGGACGTCCCTGGGTGTCTAGTTTTTAGAAATGTGTGGGTTTGATAAGTTTCCTTAGGTGCCAGCTGAGCAAGGCCCCACATTCTTGTGAGGGTGGCCCGCCCAGGCTTCAGGCTATGCCCTCACACCAAAACGGTCCAGTAGTCTTGTAAACTTCTCCAATTTGACCTCCGGAGAGTAGCCCACTGGACAGCATGGATTTTATTTAAAAAGATGTTGTGTGGAGGCCAGCCCAATCACCAAACTATACCCCCACTCCATAACGACCCCCAGCAATCTTTCTGTTCTCCTTGTTGGGCAGAGTTTGTGCTTTACCCCCAATCTGCCACTCACGGGGGTTGAGAGAGTCAGACAGCCCATTACAACTAAGAATGTTTCAAAAAACAATAAATGGGTTTGGGGTCAGGCAACATCAGTACACTCTTCCCACTCCATAGGACCCAACAGTCTTTCTCCCCCCCCACTCCCCCAGGGAAAGATTACAGAATTTTTCCCCAATATCCCCAGAGGGCAGAAAACCCACTGGATGCCAGTGATATTATAAAAAAATAAGTGGGGTTGGGACAGTCGGCCCTGACATCTGGCCACACCCACATCCGTAAAGCCTCTACATTCTTTCTTCCCTTCTGTTGCCTACAGCATCCCCAAGGCAATCGGGAGGAAATTTGAATACTCTGGAGTGTAGTTTTGACATATGGGCCGCCAGAGTGGGGGTAAATAATGAATTTTCCCAATATTAATGTGATGGACATTTCCAGAATATGCAGGGCTGAAGAGGGGTGAAACCCCGAAACCGGTCCTAGGATGCTTGTTTCCAGTCCAGGGAGGATCTGGCTTGGCAGTTCGGGCTGGACTGTTCCCATGAGGCACAGGGTCAAGACTGATTTGCATATGGCTGGGTTCAAACTGGAATGGCATGGTGAGCAAAAACACGATGGATATAGGCCCAGATCTCTGTACTGGGGTGAATGTATGACATTGTTCTGCATTCTGTCCATTAACTGTTGTTTTTGCATTTGTCACCCCGAGTGGGACGGGTATACCCAGACGTGAGTCCCGTGTTCTCCATGCCACTGGAATCAAGCCATCGTGGCTGAAGAGGGGTGAAACCCCGAAACCGGTCCTAGGATGCTTGTTTCCAGTCCAGGGAGGACCTGGCTTGGCAGTTCGGGCTGGACTGTTCCCATGAGGCACAGGGTCAAGACTGATTTGCATATGGCTGGGTTCAAACTGGAATGGCATGGTGAGCAAAAAACGATGGATATAGGCCCAGATCTCTGTACTGGGGTGAATGTATGACATTGTTCTGCATTCTGTCCATCAACTGTTGTTTTTGCATTTGTCACCCCGAGTGGGACGGGTATACCCAGACGTGGGTCCTGTGCTCTCCATGCCACTGGAATCAAGCTATCCTGGCTGAAGAGGGGTGAAACCCCGAAACCGGTCCTAGAATGCTTGTTTCCAGTCCAGGGAGGACCTGGCTTGGCAGTTCGGGCTGGACTGTTCCCATGAGGCACAGGGTCAAGACTGATTTGCATATGGCTGGGTTCAAACTGGAATGGCATGGTGAGCAAAAAAACGATGGATATAGGCCCAGATCTCTGTACTCGGGTGAATGTATGACATTGTTCTGCATTCTGTCCATCAACTGTTGTTTTTGCATCTATAGCTATTGCAGCTGAAGTTTTAGGGCAGTATGCATTACTTGTAAGATCACTCGCCATTTTTCCCTTTCCCCTCGTGGGTGGTGCGTCAGAGTCCCTACGAGGGCATGCACCCACATTAGCTGTGAGGATGCTAGTAATGGGCTGCTCTAGCTTGGTAAGTCTGCCTTCAATTAGAGTCAGTTTCTGTAGCAATGGATCCAACAGAGCTAATACCTTTGTCTCTAACTTTTTCCAGAACTCCTCCTCCTGTGTCCATAAAGGGACCCCGTTTGTGACGGTGGTTGTTGACATTGTATTAGAGCTCTGTCTACCCTCACTGTCATTGGTGATGATTTTACGTCTAAGTACCCTAGGTGATTGATATTTTTGTTTCTGTGGGCCCCGGCCTTTTCTTTTTTTGGAAGGCAGTTCGTTACTATAGCCGTGACTTAATTTTGCCTTCTGGCCCCTCGTAGTTACGTTAGTCTTACATGGGCCGCTTGCTGATACCAGGGATGCAATTTTTTCAGGGTCAGTACCTACAGTCTGCATCTGATTGGTTTGAGGAGTACTATCTTCACCTGAGTTTTGCAAAAGAGGCCCTACCGGTACATTGCGGTTCTGAGGGAATTGTGGTTCAAGTGATAACCTGCGTTCTGTGAGCTCAATCTCATGGATTAGTGCCGATTCAGCTCTTAAAAGAAAAGCGTCTAGTGTCCCCACAACCCCAAGACCTACGCCCGACTTGCGCTTACTCATTTTGATGGCACCAGATGTTAATAGCAGTAATAGAGTCTAACACAATACCTTCCAAAGTCAGTAATCAACGGTCCAATTTCAAATGTTAATAGTGTAGCCCAGCCCGGCCTCCTTTGGGCTCTGACGGGCGCATGGCCCGGGCACGCCCGTGCGCGTCCCCCGCTGCGGGTGCCCGCCGCCGCTCTTATGCACTGCCTGGCGGCGCTGACGATCTACGTTGGCTCCTCCTGGCGCTAGGGATGCCGGTAGATGTAGTCCCGTTAGGGCCGTTAGGTCCGTGGGCAAAGCGGCGATGTGCAGGAAAGTGCGAGTGCTGCTTCTGGCCGTAGGGGCTCCCGCGCTGCGGGTGCCCGCCGCCGCTGTTATTTGCTGCCTGGCGGCACTGACGATCTACGTTGGCGCCTCCTGGCGCTAGGGATGCCGGTAGATGTAGTCCCGTTAGGGCCGTTAGGTCCGTGGGCAAAGTGGCGATGTGCAGGAAAGTGCGAGTGCTGCTTCTGGCCGTAGGGGCTTCCGCGCTGCGGGTGCCTGCCGCCGCTCTTATGCGCTGCCTGGTGGTGCTGACGATCTACGTTGGCGCCTCCTGGCGCTAGGGATGCCGGTAGATGTAGTCCCGTTAGGTCTGTGGGCAAAGTGGCGATGTGCAGGAAAGTGCGAGTGCTGCTTCTGGCCGTAGGGGCTCCTATGCTGGGCAATGCATTGTGGGATTTGTAGTTCAAGTTTCCAGTGTCATGAAAAATGTATGCAGGTTGTGACTGCTTTGGCTTTGACTATGCAGCTTTCATTTGTGTAGTGGTATGAGTTTTGGTTATTGGATTTGTGATGATTTGTGTCTCATATTGCTTATGTTTATTAAATGCATTATTGAATTATCGCTATTCTATGTATTTTTGTTTTAAGATTTGAGATTTGTGTAACGTGGTGGCCAAATGAAGACTGCAAGTATCTGGTAAGTTGAGTTGAGTGCATCGTTTATCGAATGCCTCAGCCATAACAGTCAGAGCAGCTGCCAAACCCTACGACATTCCAGCCTTTATAACCTTCTACAATTGGTTCCAATATGGAACCTTGTGATGCAAAACCCACTGCATTAGAAAGAGAGACACCACAGTTTGGTTATTGGGTTTCGTAGAAAACCCAAGTTCTCAAAATATATAAGCTTAATATTGGAATTGTCTGCTTAAGTTGAGGAGTGTGCTGTGTGGTGCCACATTCACACCATGATGGGGACTTACTAAAGGTCTAGTTGTGAATGCATATTAATCTAGGTTGGTTATCATTTATTTTTTGGTGCACAGGAGCAAACACCCTGATCAAGAATAGATTACTGCTGGTTGAGAACCTGCTTTCCTTTGTTTGTGTGACTTTTTTCGGGAAAGACTGATTTTCCATTTTTCTTACTTTAGGAAAAGCAGACGGGGATTGTTATTCATTTGATCTTTTAAGTGTGCTAAACTCCGATATCGCATTGCTGCAAGCCTCACTGGTGGTTGGTTGCTTCTTGTAGAGTAAAATGCAGACACATTGAGGTTGGTTAACTTGTGAACCAGACATCCTGCATTTAGTTGGTTGTGCTGTGAGCCACACTGTGATTTATTATTTACTTCATTGGGTGCTGCCCTACGATTGATTGATTGATTGGTATCAAGAGTCACACTGGGATTGGTTAGATGTCACTAAGTATTGTGTTAAGATTGGTGGATTGCTGAAGGTGTCCAAGGTGGCGATGTGAGCGGACGTGTTGTCAGCTCGCTCCGTCGCAACCACCAAAATATCCTGAATCTGGCCGCTGTTGTCCAGTTAATGATCCTCGGAGCTGGGCGGGAACACACTGGGAGTGCCCCATGACTAATCAAAAGCCCATTTGTGACAGCTGCGGCCGCGGGGAAGTCGGGCCCGAGGCGGAGATGGGTCCCGCGCCTGCAGCCCTTTTCCTGCTGGACCTCAGATGTGAGCGCAGCTGCCCGCGGACACCCGAGAAATTCCCGGTGGCCCTCTCGCTGATGCTGTGCTGCACTGCGGCCCACGCGGCTGAAGGAGCGGACTGTCGGGACGGAGCGCAGCTCACCCGAGCCCCCTGCGTATCCATCGACGCTGAGGGAGCATCTCTACGCCACACTGAAACCGGGCTAGGCCACGGACGAAGGCAGGCCGCCCGTGCCCCGTCCTTCATTGGGCCCACCTTGAACCTCGCAGCGACGTTGCCCGGGGGCCCCCCTCCCTGCATTACCTCGGCCTCACTATACGGACACCCGAGATACTCCTGGCACCCCTCTCGCTGCTGCTGTACTGCACTGCGGCCCTAGCGGCGGATATAACGGACTGACGGGACAGTGCGCAGCTCACCCGAGCTCCCTGCGTATCCATTGACGCTGAGGGAGCATTTCTACGCCATGCTGAAACCGGGCTAGGCCACGGACGAAGGTAGGCCGCCCGTGCCCCATCCTCCACTGGGCCCACCTTGGACCTCGCGGCGACGTTGACCGGGGGCCCCCTCCCTGCATAACCTCGGCCTCCCTACTCTATACTGGGGTGTCCTGGAATCCCCCCATCGGAATCCTGATTGATCACTGCCCAACGTGCGCCCTGCAAGGCTGCTGGCGCCGTGGGGGGGGGGGGTGTTGCGCCGCAATCGGTGTCAGGCTCTGCTGTAGCTGCAGGTGGGCCGCCCGTGCTTCACACTTATAGGACGTACCTTGGTACCAGGGATATTTACTGGCAACACCGATTGAGGGCCCAATATTCATCTGTGGGCTCCACTCCCCTTACTATTCAAAGACTTTCCAGTCTACTCAATGGAGACCTGAGTTTCACTTCATGGGGTCGTATACCTCGCAGACACAGTGAGGCTCACTAGGCTTGTACATGCCTCAACATCCTCCAGCCCCGCTGTGGATCGGCAGCGGCTCCCTGCGTCATTCTGGCTCATCGTGATTCGCGGTGCGGGCTACGCACTGACGCATAGCTCTGCCACCGGCGCTCCCTGGCCGATTGAGGAGCAGGATCAGCCGCTCCCCTCTTATCCAGCTGCGCAACGCAATTGCCACCATTGTTGGGTGCCCTAATCCGAAAAGTGCGCCTGTGGGAAGGGCAGGAATCAACGACCACCCCCCCTTATCTGGGGGTTCATCCAGCATAGAGACACGAGTACTGGGTCCAGCACGCCCTTGCCTCCTCCCTCCCTGGAACCTAGGAAGCACCATCGCTATCAGGATGGGAAAGACTAAACCAGAGAAGCAGCAGCCACTGGCCACCGACCCACAGGACCCATCGTCTGGCGCCGCGGGGGCCGTCAAGTCATTAGCGGGCCAACCTACACCACAGGTCGACCTCTCACACCGCCTGGATGAACTCATGGCGGCGGTGCTGGACATCAAATCCACCCTGGTCCCTAAAAACGACACGCTATGCGCAGAATTCAGCTTTCTGCGTGAAGACCATAAAAAGTTGAAAGATAGGGTGGCAGATGTGGAATCTACGATCGCAACTGTAAAGCCTTCAGTGTCCTCCACGGTAGCCCAAATTAAGACATTACAGGAGGAAGTGAATTACCTTAGAGACCGGGTTGACGACCAGGAAGGCAGATCGCGTCGAAACAACGTGCGCCTGGTGGGCCTGCCAGAACGTGTCGAGGGACAAAACATGGAACTATATATTGAGGCCTGGTTTTCGGACGCCGTACTTCAAGGCAAGTAGTTCTTCTCCGTGGAGCGAGCTCATAGAGTCCCGGGGGGCCCTCACCGACCAGGCACTCCTCCCAGACCAGTGGCCTCTCGTCTCTTCAACTATCGTGATAGGGACCACATCCTGCAGGTTACAAGGGCCCGCGGCCCATGGGTAGTCGAGATCGCGGAGGTGCACATATACCCGGACTATACGTTGGCAGTACAGCACCGCAGGGCATCCTTTATGGATGTTAAACGCTGTCTCCGCGAGCACGAGATAAAATATGCACTACAATACCCAGCCACATTGCGCATACAGCATAAAGGTACCACTTTTTTGTCAATCTCCTAAAGATGCCTGGAACTGGGTGGAACAAAACGGAGTGGCGGCAGCTCCGAAACTCAAAGAGGGCTCCCGCCAACAGTGGAAGCAGGTTACATATCGCGGACGCCGCAACCAGTTCCGCGGACAAGGCCCCACCAAGGCCCAAACAGCACAGGAAAGAGAGCAAGCCCTCAAACATGCTGAAAAGCACGGAGCCGCTACTTCCCCTCTCCGTTCAGACTCGGAGGTGTGGGCCTCTTTGGAGAAGGAATGCTCCCTATCGGACTCACAGCTACAGCTGATGCAAGGCGACGGCCCCAGCGTGACGCCGCAGACTTCCAACGAACTGGGTTAGCCACTTATGGAACTGTGTCTCATCGGCCCGGGCTAAGGCAGGCTAATGGAACATTATATCCAAGCAGGAAGTAATCGCTGTTTGCAGGTCTGCGGCGTCTCCTGATCGGCTGTCCCAAGAACACTCTTCTACGGTGGTCAGAAGGAGATGGCGAGTCTGAGCGAATATCCATACGCCCCGCACACGATAAGTGACTGTTATAGACCTATTTTGAGTTTTGTATCTGATAGTTTTTCTTTCTTTGTTTTCTTAATTTACTATGTTTGCATACAAGTGCATATGGCCTCTTTCCCGTTGGCAATTCGGCCTGGGGGGAGAGGGGGTTGGTTTATAGTACACCACAAAATGTCAGTCCATAGTATATACCTGCTTGCTGTATTAGAATGCAGGCTTGCCTTGCGCGTGTTGCTTCACTGCCTGATGCATACGGGGAATGCACGCATATTGATTCTTACCCTTATTGTACTAGATGCATGGAAATAATTATTTACTGTTGACCTGGAATGTGCGCGGGCTGGTGGGATGTGTCAAGAGACATAAGGTCTACCAGTACTTGCGCAGACACAAGATCACTATAGCTCTCCTCCAAGAGACCCACTTAACGCACCAAACACTGCAGTCGCTTAGCAAAAGATGGAGGGGCACGGTAATAGGCACAACTTATTCGAGCTACGCCAGGGGGACTCTGATTTGGGTGGCACCAGTCACTCCACTACAGATAACACACACGTGCGTTGACCCTCAGGGCCATTATGCAATACTGGAGGGCTCTTTAGACGGCCGCCCACTGTCTGTAGTTTCACTCTATGTGCCTAATTCAGGGCAATCCACTTTCCTGCAGACACTAACCCCGGCACTCCTCAGGGATCCTTCGGTGCCCACTTATTGGGGGGGCGATTATAATGGCATTCCTGACCTGACCCTTGATCGTTCTCACCCTCCCCTCCCCGGAGCACAGGCTGTTGGACTTGCATTGCACACACTATGACTGCTTGGGCCACGCAGATGCAACTGTTCAACGGATGGCGTGCAAAACATCCTATAGACCGGGTATACTCACACTATTCCACTCTCCATGATCTGTACACAAGTATTGATGCCATTTATTGCACGGAAACTGTGCTGTCGCATATAGAGCACGCTGAGTATTTAGCTCACACAATCTCGGACCACAGCCCCCTGCAGCTTCAATTATCTTGGGCTGCGTCCAGGCCCAGCGTACTGACTTGGCGACTCCCTTTGGAGGCACTTCGTGACCCGGCTCTGAGTGCCACCATCTCGCAATCCATAACCACTTACTTCCAGACCAACGAAGGAACGGCCACACATGCCGGCATTGAATGGGATGCCCTGAAGGTCATCCTGCGTGGGCAGGTCATACAGGCAGTATACGGTACTCGCATGACACTAACTAGGGAAATCCAAGGGCTGGAGGCTGACATGCTATACCAAGAGCGCACGGCCCCTTTGGACCCACATATATTGCCAGCGCTCTCTAAAGCCAGACTAGCGCATAAGGAAGCACTGGATAAATTGTGCGCCCTAGATTATAAACAGTACTCGGCAAGACGACATGCGGAAAGTGACAAAACAGGCAAGATGCTTGCTTGGTTGTTGAGGAGTAATCTTACGCAACCACCTATCACTGCAATCTATACTCTGGACGGCATCCTAGTTAACACAAGAACAGATTAATGATTCCTTCCATAAATACTATGTGTCATTATATAAGACCCCAATCTTAGGTGACTCTCAGGCAATGCACCTGTTTCTAGAACAGGCGGCCCTCACACAAGTAACGCCGGACCAATATACTGAACTAGAGGCTCCGCTCACGCTAACCGAAATCTCGGACACTATTAGACAATTAGCTAGAGGTAAAACCCCCGGAATGGACGGCTGGCCCACGGAATTCTATGCTACCTACTCAACCCAGTTGGCTCCACGGCTGCTCACCGTATTTCAAGAATCCTTTGACAGAGGCACATTACCTCCCTCACTCCACCAGGCTGTGCTAGTGGTCCTCCCAAAACCCGGCCGGGCTCCTCTCCTCATGAGCTCGTACCGCCCGTTGTCCCTCCTTACGTCGGACTATAAAATTTTGGGTAAAATGCTGGCCAACAGGTTGCTTGAGGCTGTTCCCTTATTGGTTCATACGGACCAGAACGGGTTTGTCCCCGGCAGAAGCACGGGGTTGAACCTTCGACACCTGTTCAAACTCCTAGAGTGGGCCCAAACAGTTCCTGAGGAACACTGGATAGCGGCCTTAGATATAGAAAAGGCCTTTGACACCTTGGGGTGGGATTACTTGCAGGCGGTGCTGGCCCGATTTTGTATAGGTCCTAAGTTCCTACGCTGGGTGAAGATATTATACACCAATCCAAGTGCCCGAGTGAAAACAGGCCGAGTCATCTCACCACCCTTTGTTATTGAGCGCTTCACCAGACAGGGCTGCCCACTTTCACCCATTCTGTTTGCCTTGGCCATGGAGCCCCTTGCCTGTGCGCTTCACAGTCATGTTATAGAACGGGGCATCTGTGTACACATGCAGTGGCACATAGTGTCCCTTTAAGCAGATGATGCACTGATCTATCTGTCCAATCAAGACGGGGGGCTCCGTGGCCTAGTCGAGCTCTTAGACACCCATGCGCGGCTGTCGGGTTTGAAGGTTAATTGGGACAAATCCATCCTATTCCCGATGTCACCCATCCCACTCGCACACAGGCAGCGACAACCCCATGCCCCACTTGCCAGAGCGTATGACTCATTTAAATACTTTGGTGTCCAGGTCTATCACTCCCCGTCTGACCTGATAGACGGTAATCTGGGGAAGGCGATTGCCGGTGCCAGAGCATCCCTCTCGTTCTGGATTGCCCTTCCACTATCTCCCATGGGTCAGATAGCCATATCCAAAATGCTCCTCCTCCCTAGGCTCCTATACCACTTCGCCGTTCTCCCCTACAGACCGCCTCAGAAACTGTTTCACGATCTACGATCATTGTTAGTATCTCTGATATGGGGCAGCTCCAGGGCGAGGGTGGCACTCAAAAAGCTTCATATACCTATATCTGAAGGAGGACTGGGTGCTCCCAATTATGAGTTATACTATGCATCCACCCAGCTCCAATGGCCTATGTTCTGGCTCGCAAAGAAGAACTTAGCTGAACTCGACATTTGGGCAATGATGTTATCAAGGCCAGATTTGCTCGAGTGGCTCTCTGGCACCCAAACTCAGCTTCAGAGGACAGAGGGTAGTACTCTGCTACGGGCGGCTTGCAGCGCCTGGCTGCACTATGTGGCACCCGGGCGCCGCTCCCCGCTGTATGCCCCAGAACTTCCTATTGAGACAATCCCAGGTTCATACGCCCGCCTAAGGTGCCCAGAACTGGCCGACTAGCAGGCAGCCGGACTGACTACATGGGGAGATATATTCGTCGACTCTGCCTTGTGTGATTTTGGCACACTGAGAGACGATTACAGTGTGGCACCTGGAACGTTCCTTCTCTATGCGATGCAAATACAACAGGCAAGGCATAGCTGGGGGGACATAAGTACGACTCCACCCACATCTGAAGCCCTGCAGACACTGCTGACGCATGGATCAGGCAGGAAAGCCATTACAACCATATATAACTCACTTAGAATAGACACAGCTCCCTCACTGTCCCCGCTACGTGAATAATGGGCGGCGGCACTCTCTACCGTAATCACTGATAAGCAATGGCAACAATGCGTTGGAAACCCCAAGATCATCTCAAGAAATGCCCGACTGAAATTCACGCAATTTAACTATTTACACCACACATATTTAACTCCGCACAGACTGGCATGCATGTACCCGACCTCCACGGACATTTGCCCCAGGTGTCATGTTACGGGCGCGGACTTTCTACATATGGTCTGGACTTGTCCCCACATTATAATATACTGGGGGAAAGTCTCTGATATACTGCCCACCGCAACGGGAACCACAATCCCAATTCAGGGAACGCACTACCTACTAGGCATTACAAAAAGAAATGCAAGTCGTAAGAACCTTAACAAATTCATAGATCTCGCGCTGGTTCTGGCCAAACGTTCTTTGGCCATGGCCTGGAAATCTCCAATGGGCCCATCCGCTAGACACTGGCTGCTCGCTCTTCGGCGTGCCCTAGTGTCCGAGCACGTCACATCGACGTCTCAGCCTCCACGACCAATGGCTCGGACGTTGCCTGTGGATTGGCAACACTATGTAACTACCACAGAAGCTAAACTTCAGGACACAAATGACCATGGGTGACATGCCGATGGCTCTGATACTGTGCCTGGCTAACATACCCTAGATTCCTTGAACACTCATGCTAGGACGCGCTTATAGACGGAGAGAGGGCTCACATACATACAAGTGGGAGCGGCACTCACACAATACAGCCCCACACCTCCACTCCCGACCCGATCACACCCACACATAACGCAACACTCGCTTTGCGTGACCCTCCCACTATTCTGTTTACATAGTGGCACCCGCAACAGCAGGACTCTGATAACTCAAACTCTGCATAAACGACACATTCAGCAGGGGCATATTTGTGATACTCATAGGACAGACACATTAGGAAGGTGGTATTAAGTTTGATAGTTTATTTCTTTTAAGTCATGTTTGGCTATAGCTTTGTACAGTATCATCAGCTGTTAATCTTTGAAGAGTATTAATGTTATTATTGCTGGATAGTAATGTCGTACATGGCGATTTGCCCCCCACCCAGTGGGCACAATAATGCGAATAGAGATGTACTATAATTTGTACTTTAGTATGACGTAATCAAAGCTGTATGATGTGTTGAGTATAAAACGAATAAAAATTATTCAACAAAAAAAAGATTGGTGGATTGCTGTTGTTTGTAACACATGATTGAACAGAGCGAATTTCAGTGGGGAAAATAGGAATTTCAATTAGGAAACCTTCAGTTTATTTGTAAGGGAGAGAAATTGTCACCCGAAGGCACACCTACCTATGAAATGGCACAAAACAAGGATGTATACACTTGTTTGTGGATTTCAGACTGGAACAAGATTATTTCTGATGACAAGAACATGCTATTTCCCGTCAATGGCACTTTTAAAGTGAGAAAGCTTCAGAATTTGAGACAAGTGATGTATGAAATGAACCCCTAATCCAGACCTGCCCAATATGAAGCACTGAATACATGGGCGCAGGTTGCACATGAGAAAGAACTCAAAAAGAGGAAGACTCAGATTATACATAGTGCTAGAAATTGGTTGGTGGAAATGAGCTGGAATTTCAGACAGACGGCATGGCATGAAAGTATGATTGAAGGTGTGGGTGTTTACCCTGCAGTTGTAATAGAGAATGAGAAGGAGAAGGCAGACAGGAATGAGAGTCAGGTTAAAGATCAGCAGAAAGACAGAGACACAGGATATGATGTTGATGATGACGATGAACAACAGGAGATGTTATATGATTTATTCAGTTCAAAACTACCTCCGTATTATATTGTACCCCCTCCTGGAGGATCACCACAAAAGAGGCATGAGAATGTTAGAGATGGTGTGACTGCAAGTGCAAGTGTATCCACTATGCCTAGTGCTCTGGAAGGATGCAGACCTTCTGTTGTACTAGAAACATCCACTGATGCACCCAGCACAACTACTGTGGCTATTGTTACAGTCCGTGAATCTCAGCCTCGCTCTGGAGAGACAGTGTCCAAAGAAATTGTCATATCAAGATTAAACTGAATGTGAAGAGATTTTGAGGGATATGATTAGCATAGGGAAATTGAATACATATATATATATTTTTTATTTTTTATTTATTCAATCCATAATATACATACAATTGCATTTTGCCGTGCATAAAATTATAACTTCGAGTATACTTGATAGTAAAACAGAAAAAAAGAAAGAAAGAAAGAAGGAGATACATTATTTCATCATCATCGCCAATTGAAACCGTAATCAGCAACCTATCTCATATGTTGTATCATTGGATCCCATATTAATCTACCCAGCTTTTGCCTTTTAGGTGACTTCAAACAATAAAGGCTATATTCAAGATTAAAGACATTGTAGAATTTAGCCCTCCACATCTCGAACGAGGGAGCCTCCTTCTGCAGCCAACACGAAGCAATACATAGCCGTGCAACCGCGGAGGCGATAAATGTAATAAATCTAAACTTATATACAGGTTGATCAGTTGTAACATTTCTCCAAACCCCCATTAACATCATTTCTTTTGTTATATGGATTGTGATCCCTACAACTTCTGACAAAAATAGATCTATTTGTTGTTTTAGTTGTAAAAGCTCGATACACTCAAAAAACACATGCACAATATCAGCTCTATCGATATTGCATCGAAAACATTTCCCGTCATTATTAGCACCCCATTTCATCATCTTCTCAGGTATGTGGTATAAATCAAATATAGTTTTAAAATGCTGTGTTTTCAGATTTGCTGACAACAATATCTTCCCAGCAGTATCTATAGAATTCTGCATAAGCGCGCCAGCTTGCCCTAAGCGTTCACCCCATTTGTAATCTTGAAGATCTAGGTCATCTCGTTGTGTCTCAATTAATATAGAATATAATACCCCTATCTTCGCCTTCTTTCTAATTGCCTCAATTAACGGTGTGGGGACAATACCCTCATGTAGATGATGTTTAACTAAGAAATCTCGAATTTGTAGAAATTTAAAAAATTCATGTTGTTGCAATCCGTAGCTATCAGCTAACTTTGCAAATGAGGATAGTACTCCCTCCTCAAATAGATCCCCTAGCTGTCTAATCCCCTTATGTCTCCAACTCAACATCTTATAATCCCAAAAAATAGCTGGAAACTTAACAGTTGAGTTAAGCGGTGTATAATAATTAATCTGTGAGATACCCAATTTTTTACATACCACTTTCCATGTCCTGTATGCGGTAGTCATTACCTTAAACCGTGTTCTTTTATAATAACTTGGTTCACAAAATGTTACTAATACATTTCTAGCTTCTTCCCCTATTAGTAGCTGATATATGGAGGGAGCTTCTGCAACCGGCACATCATCACCAGTCAACAAAATCCGCATATTTTGCAGCAAACAAACATAATAATAAAAAAAGAAATTAGGAACCGACCACCCCCCTATCTAGTGGTAACATCATAAACTTAAATGCTCTCCTCGCTTTCCGTTGTCCCCATATGAATCTATCACATATTGATTGTACCTGTTGTAGATGTTTTTTTGTCAATTCCAGCGGTACTGCCCTGAAATAATATAGTATTTTGGGTAGGACAATCATTTTAAGCACATTACGTCTTCCCACCATTGTGAGATAAAGGCACTCCAGCCGATCCAGCTGTTGTTTCACCCCTATAACTATACTGCTCCAATTAACCTCTATCAATTCTTGCAAAGACATTCTAATTTTGATGCCTAAATATCTAGCTTCGTCTATCACACGTGTCTCTCCCAGACAGGCCTGCTTAGTACATACGATCTGGGTTTTAGACGAATTTAATTTATATCCGGAAACCACACCAAATTCTTCTGCTAACCTTTCAATCTCAACTAATGCCTGCGCTGGATCTGCCGAAGCTACAGCTATATCATCTGCATAGGCTAGGACACGTACCTGAAATTGCCCGCAATTCATAGCTCTGATATACTCGCTCTGTTCTAACATAAGCACAAAAGGATTAATATATAACGCAAACAGTAGCGGAGAGCAAGGGCATCCCTGCCTTGTTCCCCTACTAATATATACTTGTTGCGATTCCCTACCCATAACACAAATCCTTGCACGTGGTGACTTATACATACTTTGAATTACCCTCATGTATGCTGTTCCAAACCCTATCTTACGCATAATACCCCATAAAAAGGCCCACGAGACGCGGTCGAACGCTTTTTCTGCGTCGAGAAATATCAGCCCAAACCGTCTATGGTGTACATTGGCATAATCTATAAGAGTAATTACTCGATGGATATGATAAATTGTACTTCTACCGGGTATAAACCCGTGCTGGGATAAGGAAACCAAAGGCGTAATCACCCTCGCCAACCTATTAGCTACAATTTTGGCATATACCTTCCCATCAGCATTTAACAAGGATATTGGTCTATATGACCCAGGTATATTTGGGGGCTTATCCTTTTTTTTAAACACGACTATGTTGGCTTCATCCCAAGATGGAGGCGGATTCCCAGCCTGAGCTTCTTGACAAACATTCAGCATGTCATTTTTCAATACATGAAATAGCAAACGATATATTTCAAGCGGTAGTTTGTCTGGTCCAGCAGCTTTCCCACTAGCGAGCGCACCTAGTGCCTCTTCTAATTCATCCATAGTTATTAGTTCATCTAATACCATTTGCTCCTCTGGGCTTAGTTTATTCAAATCAAATTCCTGACAGAATTTCTCTGTGTCCTGTTCATCAGTGTCGTGCTGCGTATACAGTTTTTGATAAAACTCATAAAAAAAAACAATATACCATCTTCTGTTTCAACCATATTCCCAGTCGTATCAGTCATACTCGATATTCTCTGTGAAGATTGCCTTACCCTCAATCGCTGAGCAAGACATCGACCCGTAGCTTCACCATATTCACATCTGTCTTGTTTATGAGCATTATATTGAAGGGCAATTTCTTTACACCAAATTGCATTAATTCTAGCCTTAGAACACGCTATCTTAGTGTGTATATCCTTGTGTTCAAGTCCCTGCTTGATCACCTGTATCAATTCCTGTTCCGCTTTTCTTAACTCCCCCAGAAGTCGCTGCATAGTCGTTTGTTCTTGTTTTTGTTTAGCCAGCCCAATGTTTCTCCACAAATTTCCGCTTTAAGAGTATCCCATACTATGAAGCTGGAGGTAGATCCCCTATTAATCTCCAAAAATTGCCCAGTCCAACTACATAAATGTTTAATGTACACTTCATCTTTCAAAAGTTTCCTATTAAATGTGAACGCCCTTCCAGCCTTCATATAACTTAAGCTATGTATATCTAATAATAATGGTCCATGATCTGACGTTATTCTTGGCCATACTTGCATTTTTGCACCAACAATATATGACCTAGACATAAAAACATAATCAAGTCTCACCAATTTCTGATGGGGATATGAATAAAAAGTATATCCTGGATCTACGTCATTTAGGGTCCTCCATACATCTACCAGCCCATGATCCCTCAACATTTGCATTAAAGCCCTATATACCTTGGGTTTTCGTCCTGTATATTTATATATTTTTCCAGCTACATCCAACCCTTCCCAATGAATATTAAAATCCCCACATAAAATTAAAGGGGTCGGCCAGAGAGCAAGCTCTATATTTAAAGTCTCTAATACAGCCGCTTCATCGAAGTTTGACCCATACACAGTGCATATTGTACATTTGGTCCCTCCAACAATACATTCAATAATTGCCCATCTTCCATAATTATCTGTCGATATCCTTCCAGTGGCACTAATCCCACCACGTGCCAGAATAGCAACTCCCCTGTTAGTGAAGGTCTGCCTAGTAGCAGCCAAAAGTGTATATCCAAGTTCTTCCATCACTTTACGTTTTGCCCAAGGTATATGTGTCTCTTGGATACACAAGATATCTGGTTTCATTAACCGTAATTCTGCAGCTACCCTCCGTCTCTTATTATTACTATTAAGGCCGCATACATTAAACGAGCATATACATACACCGCTAGCCAGCATTTTTCAAATATCTCCCCACATTTACATATCTCCTTACTAATCTTTGACTACATATAATTAAACATAGGCATACCATATACACAACATGCATTTTCTTATGGATTGATTTTTTTGTATTTTTAACACCTGCCCCTTCCCAACCACGTGCCCCACCCCTGACCCCACCCTCATCTCCCTCGTGCCACCCACTAACCCCTGTCCCGCCCCCCACCCTCCCCCCACTATACAGGCATAAGGGCTAATAGCCCTCGTGATGGAAGGTGAGTGTATCACCCTGCGTTCACCAATCCCCCAGGGTTTCATCCATTTATCTTCCTCTAACAAAGATATTCCTATCTAAAATCTTTACTTGTAAACTTTACATCTACTTGAGTCTACTCAAAGTGATTGCAGATACTCTTTTGCTGGCACCTCAGAGGTAAAAAACGTGTTTGCCCCTTAGAAAAAACTTTCAGATTGGAGGGTGTTAGACCTGTCAGCCCTAGGGTGGTCTTGCCCTGTTTTTTTTCCCTATTGCGCCTCATTTTTGCCACCATATTTTTACTGGACCTAGGTCTCCGGGCGCCTTGCCACTGCTAGCCAGTGCTGAGGTGCAGGTGCTCTCTCACTCAAGATGTTTGCCATAGGCCCCTGCTACTGCAGAGGGGCCTTACACGCATACACACTAGTAGCCAGGGTCAGGCTGGGACATAGGGATACAGTATCCATTCCGTCCCCGCCTCTGGGCCACATAGCCAGACATGTAGAAGGTTCCAGAACCTTCCGGGCTGTGGGAGGAGTTATGTTTTGCCGCCTTTGGGAGGGTCACCTGACCTAGGGGTATAAAAGGCTTGGAGGGAAAACGTTTTAGTCAGTTGAGATGGGGCACCACTGATCCTGGGAGAACCTCTGCCGGAGTACAGGCTTTAGGGCCTAGGGGGGAGACCTACACTACTGCTGCTGACAGGGCTTAGGTCCTGCTGTAGTAAGTTAGCTGAGGAACGCCCACCACCCACTGACCTTGCCCAGTGTGAGGGGACCCAGGGAACCACCTTCAGCGTGCTGGGAGGAACATCAAGCACTCCCAGAACCACCAACTCATCCCCCCCCCCTCATAAGAAGAAACTTCTGACAAGAAACTTTTGACAAGAAACTTATAATAAGAAACTTCTGACAAGAAACTCCTGACAAGAAACTCCTAAGAAGCAACCAATCTGGAACAGTCGCAAGACACCTTAATTTGAGGAGGCCTGACCGTCCAGCCAGGCCTGAAGCCTAAACTGCCCAACTGGGGATCACCAGGTAAAGCGCCGTACCCTGAAGTGCTAGACCTTCACCCCCTATCTATTCCTGCCTGCTGCTGGGCTGCCCCCCAAGTACTTTTCCAGTCAGCCCTGCCCACAGGCTGCTGGTGCGCCCCGCGTTCTGTCTCCACGAGGGAGAAACTGCCCCCCCTCAGGTCACTGACCTCGTGAGGGAATCACCGCCGCGGCCGCCACCGCGTGAAGAGAAGTGCTGCTGTGAGGAGAGGCCCTCCTCGAGGCCGTGTGGTGAGGTGCGCCGTCCGCGCCCTCACCGAAGGAAGCGCTGAGGTGAGGGAAGCCCCTCGAGTGGATGTGGTGAGGTGCGCCGTCCGCGCCCTCACCGAAGCCTTTACATCTCCCCAAAATCATCGCCGCCGGGCCCGGGGCCCCACCGCCGCCGTCGCGGCCGAAGAAATCACCGCCGCGGCCTAGCGCGATCCGCGAGGCCTCCAGGCCCCGCCGACGCCGTTGCCGAGCAACCGGGGACGCCGGCCGCGCCTCCAGGAAGGCCGCGCAGCGATTGGGCGCCGGCTCCCGCCACGCCCCCAGCGCCGACGGAGGCCGAGGAAGAGCCTCGGCCGTGCAGAGGGAGACGGGGAGCCGGCCGGAGAGGACTGCCGGCTTCGCTCCCCTTCCTGAAGTCCCTGAAGCCCGCCAGACCCACTCACCTGATCCCGGGGGCCGGAGGAGGGTGATACCGGCCCCGCAACGTGCCGCCAAGTTACTTCCCTGATCCCGGGGGCCGGAGGAGGGTGATACCGGCCCCCGCAACGACCCGTCATTCCGGCCAGAAGGCCGAGGTACCCCGACCGGGCCCCGCCCACCAGAACACGGGCCGGGCCTGGGGATTGCCAGTCGCTAAGAAGCGCGACCAACGACCAAGCACCAGGTGAGCCCAGGAGGCCCCTAGGGCCCACAAAAACGCCACTGGGGGCCGGGGGCCACCATTAACCCCTAAATTAACTGTGTAACTTTCCCCATGAGGCGAGGCCCCGGAGAGGAGTGGGCCTAGCCTGGAATAACCCCTAAGGGACATAGAAGCCCCAGAATACAGGACATGTTGAGGGGTTCCCCACAGTGTTTATTAATTGAATGCTGATGCCTATTGTAATTACTGCCTAGGCCTATGCTGATAACTGCAAAGTCTTTACCAAAGGGGGAAAGTGATTAATTGAATTGAGCTGAAGTGTACACCGCCAAGAGTTGAAGTGTTTTATGTTACAGGTGTACTGGAATTGCGACGCCCTCTGTACTGAATGTGGGTGCGCCTAGATTAATGCAGGCCTATTGAAATGTAACGTGAAAAGCCTTCTTTTAAGTAATTGAATATGCTTGAAGTGAACTGCATGTTTAGGCCCATGTTTTATTAATGCACCTTGTGATCCTTATTGGCGCTACGTATAAGAGATCATTCCTGCGGCCTCTTAGTGGCCTACAATGTTGATGAGCTATGATGCTTTATTAAGAATGTGCACCAGTTGAGTAATGCAATGAATTTAAATGTAGATCTGAATTAATCTGCCTCATCTGATGCTAACTTGATTTATATATAAAAGATCTTGATTTTAAATACACAAGCCTGGTGTGGTGTCATGTTATTGCATTCGCATTCCTGAGTCAAAGTAAGAGTGTGCTGCACAACTGCCTTACACATTGCCTTCGCGTGCTTTCCCGCCTCGCGCCATGCTACCGTGGCGGACTCGGTAAACCCGGTTCCAACGTTTGGTGTTCAGCGGTTGGATAAGGACTGGTGTTTGTGCAGCACCCTACAGTGACTCAGTGTGCGCCGCAATTAGACACCTATTGTAATGCAAGTGCTAGGAATTCTTTTATGATTGCCAATTGTGTACATTCCTGCGTTAGACCTGCTACCTGCAGTCTAGAACCCTTTCCCTAAATTGTCTGGGACCCCACCTAGGAGGATGGAGTTTGAGTTAGCCAACCTAGAAAGGTATACGGTGACACAGCTCAAGGAGTTCTGCCTAGAGAGGGGGGTGGCCGTCAAGCGAGGCGCCAGGAAGGAGGTGCTTCAGAAAGCTTTGAGGGCATGGGTAATGGCCCACCCGGAGGGAAGAGGGGACGAGGAGCAGGGGGAGGCAGACAACCCAGGAGAACTGGACCTACTGCACATTGATGTTAGCGAGAATGTGTTGCCAGGAAGATGTTCCAGGGCAGGCAGTAGTGCGTCAGGGGGGGTTTGTCGGCAGAGGAATTTGAGGACAGGAGGGAGGAGAGGCGATTAACATTAGAACTTGCTAGGATGGAAAGAGAAGGAGAACAGGCAAGGCTAGCCATGGAGGAAAGGAAGCTTGCGCATGAGCTTAACCTGAAGGAACTAGAACTCCGAGCCTTGCAGATGGAGATGCAGGGCAAAGTGAATGGTGGCAGCATACCTGCTGGGGTTCCACAGGAGCCCAAATTTTATCTACCCAGAGAGGTGATAGCCAGTTTTAGTGTAGGAGATGACATCGATAAGTGGTTGGCGGCGTACGAGGTGGCTTTGGTGGCCCATAGAGTTCCTGAGAGCTACTGGGGGGGAGGTCTTTACAGGTACATACCTCCACTAGTAAGGGACACACTTTTAACTTTGGATAAGGGGGAGCAGACTAACTACCCTATCATGAAGGAGGCCCTGCTCAAGAAGTTTGGCCTCACCCCAGAGAAGTACCGCCAAAAGTTCCGCAACAGCCACAAGCTTCACACACAAAACTGGGTGGATTTTTTTGATTATGCCCGGAAGGCATTGGAGGGTTGGGTGCGTGGCAGCAACGTTGACAATTACAAAGGGCTGTACGACCTGTTCTTGAGAGAGCACCTCCTAGAGAAATGTTTTCCGGAGCTGCGCCAGTACTTGGTGGACCGCAAGCTGACCAATCCTAGGGAGCTTGCAGAGGAGGCAGACACGTGGGTCAGCACTCGGGTGTCCCACAAGGGAGCCGGGGCGGACCCCCGAAAGGTGGACAGGGGCTCCCCCAGAAGAAAGAGGGGGAGATAAAAGAGGGAGTTCTTTAAAGGCCCCCAAAATAGACCGCCTGGGAGAGGGGTAGGTTCCCCATCCCAATCTGGATTCCAGAAACCCACTTATCCTGACAGGAGTCAGCAGCCCAGAACTGTCCGGTGCTACGAGTGCGGGGAGGTTGGATATTACAAGGGGGATCCCCAGTGTCGCAAGAGAACCCCAGCCCCCACAGGAGGTAAGAGCCCCGGGGTGGCCAGTGTAGCGCTTGGGGAGGAGTTGTCCCTAGGTAGGGGAGGTGAGTGGACAGGCTTGACCTTAGTTTCCCTGGGGGATAGAGAGATCATCCCACGGGTTCAGGTACCCGCGAACACTGCCAAGTATCGGCAGAGGGTCCTGGTGAACGGGGAGGAGGTGGAGGCTCTGAGGGACACAGGTGCCAGCATGACGATGGTGGGACGTCAGCTGGTGTCCCCAGAGCAGGTGATTCCTGAGGAATTCCACCCGGTTGTTATGGCTGATAATAGCCTGGGTCATTACCCCGTGGCCCAAGTTCCCTTTGAGTGGGGAGGAGTATCAGGTCTGTTGAAGGTTGCGGTGAGCCCTGCCATGCCAGTTGACTGTCTGCTGGGTAACGACTTAGAACATACTGCCTGGAGGGAGGTAGAGTTCAATGCCCATGCTGAGATGTTGGGATTACCAGGATGGACTTGCGTCGTCACGCGGTCCATGGCTGCCCGACAAGGAACTCAGCCCGGGTTGGAGCCTGAAATAATGGCCCAGCCCACTGCTGGACGAGGAGATGTCCAGGAGGAGACACCCGGTGAGATGGATGGGGAGCCCGCGGAGGTGACCCCGGAGTCCGCTGAGGTGGTTGGTGTTCCCGTGGGGGACCTGCCGACCCCTGCAGAGTGGCAGGTGGAAGGAGGGCCTACCCGGGAGGAATTTTGCCGGGCGCAGAAGGAGTGCCCTACGCTTGAAGGCATGCGGCAACAGGCCGAAGCCCAAGCAGCTGGAACAGAGACTGGTAACTACCATGTCTACTGGGAGGATGGTCTCCTCTACAGTGAGCCTAAGGCTCCGGTGCATGGGTCATCAAGGGCCGTGGTGGTCCCCCAATGCTACCGAGCCTTTCTGCTAGAGTTGGCACACGAAATACCACTAGCAGGACACCTGGGCCAAGACAAGACGTTTGCGCGTCTGGTCCCACATTTTTACTGGCCCAGGATGCGCGTCACTTCTGACACTTTTTGCAAGACTTGCACCACTTGCCAAGCGAGCGGCAAGACAAGGACTAAAGTGAAGGTCCCTCTGGAACCTCTCCCAGTTGTCGATACCCTTTTTGAGCGGGTAGGGATTGACATTGTCGGGCCATTGGACCCGCCGACTTCTGCAGGACATAGGTTCATTTTGGTGCTGGTAGACCACGCCACCCGGTACCCGGAGGCAATCCCTCTGAGGACCATCACTGCACTGGTGGTGGCGCGGGCCCTGATGGGGATTTTTACCCGAGTGGGATTCCCCAAGGTCGTGGTGTCAGATAGGGGCACGAATTTCATGTCGGCCTACATGCAGGCCATGTGGAAGGAGTGTGGAGTGACCTACCGGTTCTCCACTCCTTACCACCCCCAGACGAACGGGCTCGTGGAGCGCTTTAACAAAACCTTGAAGGGGATGATCAGGAGCCTACCCGAGGACTTGAGAAGGAAGTGGGACGTCCTCTTACTCTGTCTGCTCTTCTCCTACCGAGAGGTGCCGCAGAAGGGGGTCGGTTTCAGCCCCTTTGAGCTGCTCTATGGCCACCCCGTTCGGGGGCCCCTCAGTCTTGTCAAGGAGGGGTGGGAGAAGTCTTCCTCGAAGCTTCCCCATGATGTGGTCAGCTATATGCTGGCATTCCGCAGCCAAGTGGCCAAGCTGTGGAAGGAGGCCTCGGACAACCTAGAGGCAAGTCAAGCCGTCATGAAGAAATGGTATGACCGGAACGCGCGGACGGTAGAGTTAGACGCTGGACAGAAGGTGTGGGTCATGGAGCCAGGAGAGCTTAGCGCCCTCCAGGACCGGTGGACTGGACCGTTTGAGATCTTGGAAAGGAGAGGCCAGACCACATATGTCGTCGATGTGAAGACCCCACGTCAACCCCACAGGGTGTTCCACGTCAACCGCCTGAAGCCCCACCAGGAGCGTTCAGAGCTCACTCTCCTAATGATAACAGATGGAAGTGAGGAGGAGAGTGAGCCTCTTCCAGACCTTCTGGCGGCCCATGAGAAGGATGGTTCGGTAGAGGGAGTGGTCCTCGCCCCATCCTTGACCCCAGAGCAACAGAGGGACTGCCGCCAGGTCTTGGGGCAGTACGCCTCGTTGTTCTCCCTCATGCCTGGGATCACGCACCTGTGTACCCATGATGTGGACACAGGGGACAGTCCGCCAGTAAAAACCAAGTCTTACCGGCTGTCCGATAAAGTCAAGGCTAGTATCCAGGGTGAGGTTACCAAGATGCTAGAACTGGGGGTGATTGAGCCTTCCAGTAGCCCTTGGGCTAGTCCGGTGGTGTTGGTGCCGAAAGCGGCCCCACCGGGCACCACACCAGAACTTCGGTTCTGTGTGGATTACCGCGGACTCAACTCAGTCACAAAGACCGACGCTCACCCGATCCCTCGGGCGGATGAGCTCATTGACCGGCTGGGAGCAGCCCGGTATCTGAGTACCATTGATTTGACGTCAGGCTATTGGCAGATCGCCATGGCGGAAGGAGCAAGGGAGAAGACTGCGATCTCCACCCCCGAGGGCCACTTTCAATTTCGGGTGATGCCCTTCGGGTTGAAAAATGCTCCAGCCACTTTCCAGAGGTTGGTGAACCAGGTGCTGTCTGGCCTAGAGGCCTTCTCTGCTGCCTACCTGGATGACATAGCTGTCTTCAGTAGCAGCTGGGAGGACCATCTGGAGCATCTCCAGGAGGTGCTACAGGCTCTGCAACGGGCTGGTCTAACCATCAAGGCCAGCAAGTGCCAGATTGGACAGGGATCTGTCGTGTACCTGGGACATCTGGTGGGCGGAGGTAAGGTGCAACCCCTCCAATCCAAGATTGAGACCATCTTGGCCTGGGAGCCCCCCAAGACCCAAACAGAGGTCCGGGCTTTTCTCGGCCTCACGGGGTACTACCGACGGTTCGTCAAGGGATATGGAACCATCGTTGGCCCATTGACGGAATTGACTTCAAAGAAGCAGCCACGCAGAGTCATCTGGACGGCTGCCTGCCAGGAAGCCTTTGAAACCCTCAAACGTGCACCGCACCGGTGCTCAGGACTCCAGACTTTGGACGGGAATTTATCGTGCAGACAGACGCTTCTGAGCATGGCATAGCAGCTGTGCTCTCGCAGCTGAATGACGATGGCCAAGACCAGCCAGTGGCCTTCATTTCCCGAAGACTACTCCCCGGGAACAGCGGTGGAGTACCATTGAACGAGAAGCCTTTGCCGTGGTTTGGGCTGTAAAGAAGTTGAGGCCATACCTTTTTGGTTGTCACTTCCTGATCCAGACCGACCACAGACCCCTTCGCTGGCTCATGCAGATGAGAGGCGAAAACCCCAAATTGTTGAGGTGGTCCATTTCCCTCCAGGGGATGGACTTTCGGGTGGAACATCGACCCGGTGTAGACCACGCCAACGCTGACGGTCTCTCCCGGTTTTTCCGCCTTAGCGACGAGAACTCCCTAGAGGTTGGGAAGCTCTCCCCTCTTTCGGCTGGGGGGACGCGTGTTAGACCTGTCAGCCCTAGGGTGGTCTTGCCCTGTTTTTTTTCCCTTTTGCGCCTCATTTTTGCCACCATATTTTTACTGGACCTAGGTCTCCGGGCGCCTTGCCACTGCTAGCCAGTGCTGAGGTGCAGGTGCTCTCTCACTCAAGATGGCTGCCACAGGCCCCTGCTACTGCAGAGGGGCCTTACACGCATACACACTAGTAGCCAGGGTCAGGCTGGGACATAGGGATACAGTATCCATTCCGTCCCCGCCTCTGGGCCACATAGCCAGACATGTAGAAGGTTCCAGAACCTTCCGGGCTGTGGGAGGAGTTATGTTTTGCCGCCTTTGGGAGGGTCACCTGACCTAGGGGTATAAAAGGCTTGGAGGGAAAACTTTTTAGTCAGTTGAGATGGGGCACCACTGATCCTGGGAGAACCTCTGCCGGAGTACAGGCTTTAGGGCCTAGGGGGGAGACCTACACTACTGCTGCTGACAGGGCTTAGGTCCTGCTGTAGTAAGTTAGCTGAGGAACGCCCATCACCCACTGACCTTGCCCAGTGTGAGGGGACCCAGGGAACCACCTTCAGCGTGCTGGGAGGAACATCAAGCACTCCCAGAACCACCAACTCATCCCCCCCCCTCATAAGAAGAAACTTCTGACAAGAAACTTTTGACAAGAAACTTATAATAAGAAACTTCTGACAAGAAACTCCTGACAAGAAACTCCTAAGAAGCAACCAATCTGGAACAGTCGCAAGACACCTTAATTTGAGGAGGCCTGACCGTCCAGCCAGGCCTGAAGCCTGAACTGCCCAACTGGGGATCACCAGGTAAAGCGCCGTACCCTGAAGCGCTAGACCTTCACCCCCTATCTATTCCTGCCTGCTGCTGGGATGCCCCCCAAGTACTTTTCCAGTCAGCCCTGCCCACAGGCTGCTGGTGCGCCCCGCGTTCTGTCTCCACGAGGGAGAAACTGCCCCCCCTCAGGTCACTGACCTCGTGAGGGAATCACCGCCGCGGCCGCCGCCGCGTGAAGAGAAGTGCTGCTGTGAGGAGAGGCCCTCCTCGAGGCCGTGTGGTGAGGTGCGCCGTCCGCGCCCTCACCGAAGGAAGCGCTGAGGTGAGGGAAGCCCCTCGAGTGGATGTGGTGAGGTGCGCCGTCCGCGCCCTCACCGAAGGAAGCGCTGAGGTGAGGGAAGCCCCTCGAGTGGATGTGGTGAGGTGCGCCATCCGCGCCCTCACCGAAGCCTTTACATCTCCCCAAAATCATCGCCGCCGGGCCCCCACCGCCGCCGTCGCGGCCGAAGAAATCACCGCTGCGGCCTAGTGCGATCCGCGAGGCCTCCAGGCCCCGCCGACGCCGTTGCTGAGCAACCGGGGACGCCAGCCGCGCCCCCAGGAAGGCCGCGCAGCGATTGGGCGCCGGCTCCCGCCACGCCCCCAGCGCCGACGGAGGCCGAGGAAGAGCCCCGGCCGTGCAGAGGGAGACGGGGAGCCGGCCGGAGAAGACTGCTGGCTCCCGCTCCCCTTCCTGAAGTCCCTGAAGCCCGCCAGACCCACTCACCTGATCCCGGGGGCCGGAGGAGGGTGATACCGGCCCCCGCAACGTGCCGCCAAGTTACTTCCCTGATCCCGGGGGCCGGAGGAGGGTGATACCGGCCCCCGCAACGACCCGTCATTCCGGCCAGAAGGCCGAGGTACCCCGACCGGGCCCCGCCCTCCAGAACACGGGCCGGGCCTGGGGATTGCCAGTCGCTAAGAAGCGCGACCAACGACCAAGCACCAGGTGAGCCCAGGAGGCCCCTAGGGCCCACAAAAACGCCACTGGGGGCCGGGGGCCACCATTAACCCCTAAATTAACCATGTAACTTTCCCCATGAGGCGAGGCCCCGGAGAGGAGTGGGCCTAGCCTGGAATTAACCCCTAAGGGACATAGAAGCCCCAGAATACAGGACATGTTGAGGGGTTCCCCACAGTGTTTATTAATTGAATGCTGATGCCTATTGTAATTACTGCCTAGGCCTATGCTGATAACTGCAAAGTCTTTACCAAAGGGGGAAAGTGATTAATTGAATTGAGCTGAAGTGTACACCGCCAAGAGTTGAAGTGTTTTATGTTACAGGTGTACTGGAATTGCGACGCCCTCTGTACTGAATGTGGGTGCGCCTAGATTAATGCAGGCCTATTGAAATGTAACGTGAAAAGCCTTCTTTTAAGTAATTGAATATGCTTGAAGTGAACTGCATGTTTAGGCCCATGTTTTATTAATGCACCTTGTGATCCTTATTGGCGCTACGTATAAGAGATAATTCCTGCGGCCTCTTAGTGGCCTACAATGTTGATGAGCTATGATGCTTTATTAAGAATGTGCACCAGTTGAGTAATGCAATGAATTTAAATGTAGATCTGAATTAATCTGCCTCATCTGATGCTAACTTGATTTATATATAAAAGATCTTGATTTTAAATACACAAGCCTGGTGTGGTGTCATGTTATTGCGTTCGCATTCCTGAGTCAAAGTAAGAGTGTGCTGCACAACTGCCTTACACATTGCCTTCGCGTGCTTTCCCGCCTCGCGCCATGCTACCGTGGCGGACTCGGTAAACCCGGTTCCAACAGAGGGATTTAATAAAAAAGCCTGAGCTCCTTTTGCTTGGAAGGGGGTAATTAGTTGCCGCAACTGCCACCTCTTCTCTACCGTGAAATGACAATAATCCGGTCTTACAAAAAATTGCGTGCCCTTTCCCTCCCTCTTCTTATCAGGTCGCGCTAAATCATATAGCGCTTGTCTTGCCAAAAAGTTGTTTAAAGAAATCAAAATTGCCCGAGGTCTTGGTTCAGTCTGCCCTCCTTTAGCCACTCGCTGCTTAAACAGGAATCTATGTGCCCTCTGTACTTCCATTGACCAGTTTCAGTCCTTCAATTCCGGAAAAGCTTCTTCAAATAATTGAACCACAAATTTACGGACCTCTTGCCCCTCTGCCCCCTCAGGCACTCCCAGTATTCTAAGATTGTTCCTGCGGAGCCTGTTTTCCAAATCCACAAGTTTGATCTGTACGTCGTCTTTATTAGCATTCATCGCTTCTGCATTACCCTTCTGTGTCTCCATTTGATCTTCCAAGGCTGAGATTCTAGTCTCTGCTTCCGCCATTCGTTCAGTGAAGTCGTTACAAGTTTTAGCCAGTTTTCTGACAGTATTTTGAAGTTTTTGGCAAGCCGTATGAGTCTTCATATTCTCTGAACGGGTTTCCTCCCTATGATCCGACAGCGATCTATAGATTAATTCCAGTGATATTTCACCGGGAAGTTCCTCACTAACCCCACCAGCCGCATCTACTGCACCTGCAGCCTCTCTAACACTGCGGACCGTAAGCGGTGCTCTGGTCCCCACCAAAGCTTCGCCTGCCGCTCTTGTTTTCCCACCTCGAGCAGTTTTGGGCGGCATCTCGTTCACACTTTTTCACAATTTTCACGCTTTTCAATTTGGGTGTTTAGCAAGCACTTACTTCTGAGAAGTAAAAGAAATTAAGCAGGTTTGTATATAGCCTCACCAGCCAGCCGGCGGTCCCTTACTCCAAACAACTCCAAACAACCCAGTCCCCCAGCCGGCTCTTTCTGTCTCTCTCTGCCGCCCCTGCTGATCCCTGCTCCTCTGCTCCACTAGCCGCGCCTCCAGCTCACCTCCGCCCCAGCATCAGGTGTGTTCTCTGGCGTGTTCTCTGGATTGCAGGACTGTCGCAACTCAGAACGTCCGAAATGAGCCTCAGGGAGACCAGTTTTCGCTCAGCAATCTGCCAGCCGCCACCGGAGAGAACCTCTCTTCACCACGCCGCTGCGTTAACCACTGCGTTAACTCACTCGTGGCCACGAATTCCACCGCCGCAGCCATCAATCAGTCGAGCACCCCATCAATCGCTGCACCGCAGATGTCCCGCCTAAACACGGCTCCCGGCAATCAGCAGCGCCGCTTAACCCGCGAAGCGGAGGGTCTCCTCCTCCACAGCTTGCACCAAAGGTAAGCTACGATGTCAAAAGACCACCGTGTTGTTAACGAATATCCTGGGTAATGGAAAGGTGAACCACACAGGAGCCACTCACACACGCGTCCAACCCGTGGACGCCATCTTGCCCGCCGGGAAATTGAATACATATGATGAGGCTGAGTTGACATATTTAAGTAAAGAAGCTGCCAGGCAGGCCTGCAAAATGAATGAGAAATTGGAAAGTTTGGCTGAAGAGTATGAGATTGACTTAAATAAGACGAAAGATTTGCAAACGAATTTCTGATTGGTAATGGGTGATGAAGAAATAAAGGAGATGAGCTTATCAAGTTTAAGGGTGTACTTTAAAGAAATAGTGAATTGCACCAGAGGATGAGTGAAGTTGAAGAAATGTAAGGATCAATGGGCAAAGAAGGAAGGGGACAACGCGAAAAAGAAAAAGACAGTGAGGGTCACTGAAGAAGGCACCAGTGTGAGTGAGCCTGAAATTAGAATGATTACTGAACTCCCGTTGAGAGAAGTCCATGGAGAACCGTATGTACATGTGCCTTGGAGTTGATCTGATCTTCTTTCATTCAGAAACAATTTCCCAAAGTTAAGGGAAGCGCCGATAAGTGATACACAGAAGTAGAAAGACTTGTAACTCTTTCAAAGTTACTTTGGGAGGATTTGAATGCATTGTTTAAGATTGTGGTTCCCAGTAATTTGTGGATGGAATGTAAAGGGGTTATGAATAGGCCAACAGAAGAACCAGCAAGGGTTATTCCAAATAATAGACTGTCTCCAGAAGTGATGAATAAATACAGAGCAGTAATTGAACATTTGAAACTTAAGGTTCAGCTGAAAGAGGTGAATTGGTCTAAAATAATGAGGGCAGCGCAAGAGCTGAAAGAGTCAGTGCATGCCTATTCTGAAAGGCTAAGGCAGATTATAGACAGATAGTACAGTGGAATTGAAGAACCAGCTCCTGCAAATGTCTTAGTGGATTTGTTCCTGTGTTTTTGCTTGGTCTGCGCCCGGAACTCAGTTCTCAGATGCAGCAGAATGTGATGTGCTAGTAGATAAAGTCCCTTGGAGAGACATTAAAGTAGGCTAATTCTTTCAGTGACACATATGATGCAAAGCAAAGAATGATCAAAGAGAAGTACATGGCGGCACAAACGAAAATTGCCTCAGAGGAGTGGGCAGAGAGGTTCTCTTGTGTCAAATCCGGGCTTTGAGTCTTTCCACGGTAGAGGTGCAAATATGGGTGTGCAAGTAGTTGGATTTCAAGGTGGTGTTCAGTATAGGCAAACTGGAAAAGTAGTTCCTCAAGGAGGTAGAGGTTTTGTTGATCATTCAAATGTGAATGTGAGCATTAGTGCCCGGAAAAAGAGCATGCCATTATTGTAACAAGAATGGACATTGGAAACAAGTATAGACTGGATCCTAACAGAGTACTGACAATGATACTCAGGTGACTTTTCAGTTTCAGAACATGAATTGTCATGAAGTCAAAATAGGCCCGGGCAGAAACACCACCATTTTACATGCTCTCGTTTAAAGTTGACATCTTTTTCTTGAACGTTGACATTTGACACACATTAGCTTGCGTGCTTGTATGGATAATGTTCCATGAAATAACTTTGCTTACATTTACACATTTTCTTAGGCATATTATCAGAGCTTTGAACATTCTGTGCGAAAGCTAAAGTTCACTGCTCAAAATGATGTTGTTTCTTATTGTTTGCTCGGCTACAGCTTTGTCAGGATTGAATCAATAATGACAGGCTGACTGGGACTGTGCCGTGGCATTATGAGGGACGTTTATTATATAAAGACATCACTCCTTTGCCTAGTTAGAGGAGAATTTTGCTGACACTGTCGAGGTCACCCCATGTCAGATTTCCAGCCCAGCTGAATCCTGTTTAGCTCATGAGAAAGATGGTGCCCAGCTCTACACCAAGGCCAGCTCCCAGGTGAAACATACTCCCTACTAATAACCACATTTCAACAGTTTCCCTAGGTCCTGGCTGAGCTAGGGCCCAAAGTCCACAGCTACCAACTTTGCAAAAAAAGGGTCCTTTTTGATAGGCTAAATGTGATTTATCCATGTTGCGTTTTGGACTGTTTCCTGTGCAGGCACAAGGCCTAACCACACAAGTTAGGTACCATTTTTGTTTTCTTTATTTATTGAGTATTGTATAGCGCAAACTTGACCTGAGGGCATCAGAGCGCTCCACAGTGATTAGCACATGCAGCATATGTTTAAGGTACATTTAGAGTAAACACGGATATACAGTGACAGAGGGTGTCGAGATAAATGAGGAAATTGCATAGGCAGCACTGCGTAAGCTACATTTGGCGTTAATACAGATACATGGTGAAAGAAAGTGACATGGTGTACAAGACCAATAGATAACTTTGTCGATACAATTTTGAGGTAGTTACGGTACACAAAAATAAATATAGCCATACAGAGCACAGCTGCAATTGCACAAGATTTCCAAAGGAGTAAAACTAATAAAAAAGCACATAGTAACAGTAAAAAAATGGCACAAGATGAATAGTAGTGAAGAGGGACAATATCACTCAGAGGTAGCTGGGTTGAGGATGGGGGGAATTTGAGGCACAGTTTTTCCCGGGATAGTGGCAACAGATTTGTTTAGAGGGTTCGGAGAGGGAACCCGCTGGCTAGTCCAGGTTGAGGTATTTGTTGAGGAGAAGAAACTTCAGTTTCTTTTTGAACTGTTGGAAGAATTTATTTTCCTGCAGGTCCCGGAGCAGTGAGTTCCAGATTTTGGGAGCATTTCCAGAGACGGAGCGGGTGCGAGATTTCTCTTTCTTAAATTTTGGAGGAATCAAGAGTTGACTGTTTGAGTTCCGTAAAAGTCTCTTTTGGCCAGGTTATTTGTGAAGTAGATTGTTTTTTCAGTGTAGAGCGCTTTGTGAGTTATGCAGGTGGTTTTAAATATGGCCCTGGCCTTAATTGGCAGCCAGTTGAGTTGTTTGAGGGTGGGCGAGATGTGATCAAAAGAGCCTTTCCCATGATATAAGTCTGGCTGCAGCATGGAGTGTGGCTTTCAATGAAGCTAGGTAAGATTTTGGGGCATCTGTAACCATTGGGTTGCCGTAATCCAGCTTGGGAAGGACTAAGGATTGCACTACCGTCTTTAGGTCTTCAATGGGGATGAAAGGTTTGACTTTTTTGAGGTTTTTCAGCGTGTAGAATGTGCTTTTTGCAGAGGCATTAATATGGTCTCTCATGCTTAGGTGGCAGTCAAGAGTAATCCCCAGAGATTTAAGAGAGTCAGAAATGGACAGTTTGCAGTTTAGAGCCATGAGGTTTTCGAGCCAGCTGTCTACGGGAAAGGACTTTTCTTTGGGATGAATGAGAAGGAGTTCAGTTTTGCTGGGGTTGAGTTTGAGGTGGTGGCTGGTCTGCCAGTCTTGAACTGTGAGGAGGGTGTTATTTAGGTGTTCTATGTCTTTGACTGACGCGATTTTCATGTAGAGTTGGCTATCATCTGCATATAGATGGTAGGCTATTCTAGCTCGCTTCAAGATTAATGCAAGCGGTTCCATATAGAGGTTGAATAGTGTAGGCGATAGGATTGACCCTTGAGAGACTGGAGTTGTTTTCGAGGTTGAGTTGTTGAGTTTGATTAGCTGCGAGCGTTCGATTAGGAAGGAGGTGAACCACTGAAGGACAGTCCCATTGATGTCTGCTGTGTTAGGGTGTTTAGGAGGATACCGTGATTAACAGTGTGGAAGGCAGCCAAGAGGTCTAGGATGACTAAAGGCAACCTGGCCGTCGTCCAATGATCTGTGTAGGTCGTCTATGATGTTTAGTATAGCAGTCTCTGTACTGCAGCCTTTCCTGAACCCAGATTGGAAGGTCTCAAGTAGGTTGCATTTTTCGATGTGGTTGTTAAGTTGAGCAAGCACACATTTTCAATGATTTTGGGAAGGAGGAGGAGGAGGTTGGTTATAGGTTTGAAGTTGTCAAGGCCGTTCTGGCTGGCGTCCAGTTTTTGAGGAGAGGGGTGACTTGGCCGAGTTTGAGGGGAACCAGCATAGAGCCGCTAGATAGGGAGGAGTTGATGATTTTGGGCCAAATCAGAGAAATGATGTACCTGAGATTTTTCACCATCGCAGCAGGGAGGGGGTCAGATATGTGAGATGCCAGCTTCATGATGGAGAGTAACTTGAGTACTTCAGGGGTATAGTTATTCTTAGACCAGGATGCATTAATTTATCAGTTGCAGGGGGAGAAGGTTGTTGAGCTGTGTTGGAGAGCGGGGGAGGCATCCATTCAGTGACGGTAGGGTTACGGGTGACCCCTTTCCGCATAGGGTATCTTTAGGGCAGGTGGGTAGCTCAAGTGATAGTTCAATGTTTAATATTTTTTCAGCGAAAAATGTGGCAAATTCTTCACAGCGCTCTCAGTTACTTGAATGCTGGTGAAAGGAGGAGGTTTGCTGTTTGATGTTGAATAGATCTTTTGGTCTGTTTTTAGACCAGTCAAGTTGATCTCAGAAAAAGGCAGATTTTTCTTTGAAGATGTATTTTTTGTATTTTAAGCGTTCAGCCTGGAGGATGGAGAGGTTGGATTCTGAAGGTTGTTGTCTCCAGTTTCTTTAAGATAATCGGAGAGGTCACCTTTCATTGTTCATGTCTTTGTTGAACCAAGATCTAGAGGGGAGGTCCTCAGCAGATGATAGGTCGGGAGGAGGTAGGATTTAGGTACTGACTAATTTTTCAAGGGGGGGATTTGGTGGATGTTTCTTACCCAGCACTTGGGACGGCTGCATTGGTGAGAGCGATGGTGGATGGAATTGAGATCGAAGAGAATTTGATAATGATCTGACCAGTCGGATGGTAGGATAGAGTGCAGAGATAGTGTATTGTGCTTGGAGGTGATTGCGTCAAGGGTGGAGCCCTTGTTGTGCATTTGCATTTTTCAATGTTGTGTCAATCAATCAATCAATCATGTCACTTATAAAGCGCACTACATACCCGCGAGGGTCTCAAGGCGCTGGGGGAAGAGGGGGGTGGTGCTGCTACTGATCGAAGAGCCAGGTCTTGAGGAGTCTTCTGAAGGCCAGTAGGTCTTGGGTCTGTCGGAGGTTGGTGGGGAGGGTGTTCCAGGTCTTGGCGGCGAGGTGGGAGAAGGGTCTGCCGCCGGCGGTCGTTTTCCGGATGCGGGGGACTGTGGCGAGGGCGAGGCTGGTCGAGCGGAGCTGGCGGGTGGGGGTGTAGAAGCTGAGTCGTCTGTTGAGGTAGGCTGGTCCGGAGTTGTGGAGTGCTTTGTGTGCGTGGGTGAGGAGCTTGAAGGTTATCCTCTTGTTGACAGGGAGCCAGTGCAGGTCTCTCAGGTGGGGTGTGATGTGGCTGCGTCGGGGATGTCGAGGATAAGACGTGCAGAGGCGTTCTGGATGCGTTGCAGCCGTCTCAGGAGCTTAGCCGTCATTCCTGCGTAGAGGGCGTTTCCGTAGTCCAGCCTGCTGGTGACGAGGGCCTGGGTGACTGTTTTTCTTGTTTCGGTGGGGATCCACTTGAAGATCCTGCGGAGCATTCGGAGGATGTTGAAGCAGGATGAGGAAACGGCGTTGACCTGCTTAGTCATGGAGAGGGTGGGGTCGAGGATGACCCCTAGGTTGCGTACGTGGTCGGTGGGTGGCGGGGCTGTTCCCAGTGATGTTGGCCACCAGGAGTCGTCCCAGGCTGAAGGGTTAGAACCAAGGATGAGGACCTCCGTCTTGTCCGAGTTCAGCTTCAGGCGGCTGGTCCTCATCCATTCGGCGACGGCCTTCATTCCTTCGTGGAGGTGGGCTTTGGCGGTGTGAGGGTCTTTGGTGAGGGAGAGGATCAGCTGGGTGTCGTCGGCGTAGGAGATGATGTTGAGGTTGTGCTGTCGGGCGACGTGGGCGAGGGGTGCCATGTAGATGTTGAACAGCGTTGGGCAGAGGGAGGAGCCTTGGGGTACGCCGCAGATGATCTTGGTGGCCTTGGATCGGAAGGGGCGAGGCGGACGCTTTGTGTTCTGCCGGAAAGGAAGGATGTGGTCCAGTCCAGGGCCTTCTCTTGGATCCCGGCGTCGTGAAGGCGTGTTCGTAGTGTGTGGTGGCAGACCGTGTCGAAGGCGGCTGATAGGTCCAGGAGGATGAGGGCTGCTGTTTCTCCGTTGTCTAGCAGGGTCCTGATGTCATCGGTGGCGGCGATGAGGGCGGTTTCGGTGCTGTGGTTGCTGCGGAAGCCGGACTGGGAAGGGTCCAGGATGTTGTTCTCCTCGAGGTAGCGGGTCAGTTGTTTGTTGACGATTTTCTCAGTGACCTTCGCGGGGAATAGATAGTTTGCTTCCAGGAGGGTGGACAGGGCTTGAACAGTGGGGTCTGTAGTGTTGTTTATGTGCAGGTTTAGGTCTCCTAATATAATGTTGGTGCTGTCTTTTGGTGAGATTTGTGCTATTAGGCCAGCTAGGTCTTCGAGGAACTGTGAATTTTTGCCAGGAGGGTGCCTGAAGGGTGATAGATGATGTGGAATTTGATGGGGTTGGGTCCATTTGAGGAGAGTTGAACTCCTATATATTCAAAGGTAGGGAGTTAGGCAGTGCTGAAGGGAGCTAAGCAGAGATCGCTTTTGTGTATAATAGCCTCTCTGCTACCCCTGTCCCATTTGCGGTTCCTGTGAATGATTGAGAAGCCCAGTGGGGAGATGAGGTCGATGTAAGGTGATGAGTAGCCGTTTAGCCAGGTTTCAGTTAGAAAGCAGATGTGTTATGTTGTAAGATGGTATCAGCTATATCAGTGGCATGCTTGGTTGCTGATAGGCAGTTTATAAGCATGCAGCGGGTGTGGGTGCAGGTCTCTGCTCAGAATGATTGGGTTGGATGATTGTTAGTTGGGAGGGCGGCCTAGGAGGGCGAGAGGTGTTTGTTCTCCTGTTCGAGCTGAGGACAACAGGGATCTTGTGGCAAGAGGATTGGCTGGGTACCCTCCATAGGTGTTATTCATCGATTTCACATCTTGCTGTGACGTTCCAGTAGAGGTGCGTTTGGGTTTGAGGCAGAGCAGAGTGTTTGTGACAGGGTCAGGTTGATCTGAGGTGTGAGGGGGTTTGGGCATGGTATGGCTAGTCTTTGCCCCTCTGCGAAGCGATGAGATTTCCTCCAGGAGTTCTAGATGGGCTTTTGGGGGGAACAGTTGAAAGAGGACCACCAGGGGTGGGGGCTAAGGAAGGAGCCAGCCTATTAAGGGTGGAAGATTGCAGGGCAAATGGAGTGGAGTGTAACTCGGGGTGGGTAGAGGGCCCTGGGGAGGGCAAAGATGATTCTGGAGGTGAAACCGTAGCGTCCAGGAGTTTGGTAGTGGGAGGATGAAGGGGGCGTGTGGGTGGAGACCACGAAAGGGGAATTGAGAGTCTTAAGCTTGGGTGGCGGAGATGTGGGTGAGTGAATCCACTGACTCAGAGAGGGTGGCGGGGTTGGTTTAAAGAGAGAGGGGGGAGGGGTGGGGGTGGTACCAGAGGACAAGGAGGCACAGAGTGCGGCGTAGTGTCGGTCAAAAATGGTTAGGTTTAGTTCGGAGACTTGGACTAGAATGTTCCCATTTCTGTAGACTGTTAAAGTCAGTTCTCCGTTAAAGTTCCGAAATGGGGATATAGTGAGCTTGATTCAATGGGAGATGTTGGTAGATTTAGCTACATGAAGTTGTTGTAGGAAATTCTCTCTCCATTTTGCAGGTTTTTTTGTGTAGAAGATGAAGTCAATTTTTCGTCCCCTTGTACTGGACTGTAGTAGATGTTTGTTATTAGCGTTTCTGTATGATCTCTGAGAGTTTTGTGTTTGAATTTTTTTGTGGCCTGTTTGGAGAGGTTTTGTGGGAATTTATTCCAGTATGAGTTGATGCTGTACCTTCCATGACAGTGTTGCGATGGGGCATTAGTGAATGGTCCTGTTGCGGTGTTCTCGGTCTGACAGTTAGAGAACATATGGGTTAATAGATGTCAAGGGTGCAGAGTCTCTATTGCCTGCATGTGGTAGGAGGGTCAGAGATAACTGAAGAGGAGGTAGGTGCTCGTCTCGATGAAGACACGTTGTATGTAAGAGGTGGTAAAGACAAAAGTCGCAATGTAGGCACTGGGTCCCAGCATAGGGTATGGGGACCAACAGACCTGTAGCTGGGACATTCGGGGGTGAATAGTATGCTGATGGAATAGGTCGGAGAGAATAATAGAGGCCCTCAGATTGTGCAGGCAGTTGTGGGAAAACAGTAGATTATGATCAGGGGACTAGGGAGAATGCTGGGTGGAAGGAAGTTTGTGGCTCTCCACAGATTCTTGAACTTTCCATCACCAAAATGTGAGGAAAATATGTTTTTTAGTCAAAGTTTGAGGTTTGCAAGGGACTCTGGGAAAGCCAGGCAAGTCACCCAACCATTGATTTCCCCAAGTGTCTAGTTTTCAAAAATTTGCAAGTTTGCTATGTTTCCCTAGGTGCAAGCTGAGCTAGGGCCCAAAATCCACAGCTACCAACTTTGTAAAAAAAGGGTCGGTTTTGCATGGAAACATGTGATGCATCCATGTTGTGCTTTGGGCTGTTTCCTGTCGTGGCACTAGGCCTACCCACACAAGTGAGGTACCATTTTTATCAGGAGACTTGCGGGAATGCTGTGTAGAAGGAAGTTTGAGGCACCCCGCATAATCGAGAACTTTCCATCACACAAATGTGAGGAACATTTTTTTTAGTCAACGTTAGGGGTTTGCAAGGGATTTTTAGTAAACAAATCTGGTGAGAGACATGCAATTAACCACACCCTGGATTCCCCCAGGTGTCTAGTTTTCAAAAATGTGCAAGTTTGCTTGGATTTCCGGAGGTGCCTGCTGAGCTAGGGCCGAAAATTTCAGAGCTATCAGCTTTGCAAAAAAAGGGCCTGTTTTCAGTGGGAAAATGTGATTTACTTATGTTACGGATTTTGGCCGTTTGCTGTGCGGGCACTAGGCCTAACCACACAAGTGAGGTGCCATTTTTATCGGAAGACTTGGGAGAATGCAGGGTGGAAGGAAGTATGTGGCTCCCCTCAGATTCCAGAACTTTCAATGACAGAAATGTGAGGAAAATATGTTTTGTTAGTCAAAGTTTGAAGTTCTGGGTAAAAAAAAAAGTTGAGAACCATGAAAGTCACCCCACACAGGATTAGCCTAGGTGTCTAGTTTAAAAAAATATGCAGGTATGCTAGGTTGTCATAGGTGCCGGCTGAGCTAGGGTCCAAAATCCATAGCTACTCATATTGGAAAAAAAGGGTCCGTTTTCAGTGGAAAAATGTGACACGCCCATATTGTGTTTTGGCCCGTTTCCTTTCGCTGGCACACGGCCAACCCACACAATTGGGGTATCATTTTATTGGGAGACTTGGGAGAACGCTAGGTGAAAGGAAGTTTTTGGCTCTCTGCAGATTCCTGAACTTTCCATTACAGAAATGTGGGGAAAGTGTGTTTTTTTTTGTCAAAGCTTGAGGTTTGCATGGGATTCTGGTTACAAAAACCTGCTGAGGGCCATGCAAGTCAAACCCATCCTGGATTCCCCCAGGTGTCTAGTTTTCAAAAATGTGAAAGTTTGCTAGATTTTCATAGGTGGCAACTGAGCTAGGGCCCAAACTCTACATCTACGCACTTTACAAAAAAGGGTAATTTTTGAGTGAAAAAATGTGATATATCCATGTTGCGTTTTGGACCCTGTTCTCAGCGGGAACTAGTCCTAACCACACAAGGGAGGTACCGTTTCTATCGGGGGACTTAGAAGAATGCTGGGTGGAAGGAAGTTTGTGGCTCCTCACAGATTCTAGAACTTTCTATCACAGAAATATGAGGAAAATGTGTGTTTTTAATCAGTTTGTGGTTTGCAAGGGGTTCTGGGTAAAACAAAAACCTGGCAAGAGCCATGCAATTCACCCCACCATGGATTTCACCCAGCTGTCTAGTATTAAAAAATGTGCAAGTTTACTAAGTTTCCCTAGGTGCCGGCTGAGCTTGGACCCAAAATCTACAGTTACCCACTTTGCAAAAAAATGCTGATTTGAGTGGAGAAATGTGATGTATCCATGTTACGTTTAGGGCCGTTTCCTGTCGCAGATACTAGGCCTACCCATACAAGTGACGAACCATTTTTATCAGGAGACTTGGGGGAATGCTGAATGGAAGAAAGTATGTGGCTCGCTGCAGATTCCAGAACTTTCCATCACACAAGTGTGAATAAAATGTGTTTTATTAGTCAGGTTTAACCCCTTCGCTGCCAGGCCTTTTCCCCTCTGTGCTAAGCCTTTTTTTGGCTATTTGGGGTAGTTCGCGCTCAGGCCCCTGTAACTTTTTGACCACATAAGGTATCCACACCAAATTTGCGTCCTTTTCTTCCAACATCATGGGGATTTTAAAGGTACCCAGGGTTTGTTGATTCCCCTGGAGGGGACCCAGCTATTAGCCAAAATATAGCTACATTTGTCTTTTTTTTTGAAAAATGGGAAAAAAGGGCTGCAGATGAAAGCGCCTGTTTTTTTCCCCTGCAAATGGTATCAACAAAGGATTTGTGGTGCTGAAATCACCATCTTCCCAGCTTTCAGGGACTGACAGACTCTTGTCAGAAAACCAACATTTTTTACACAGTTTTGGCATTTTACTGGGACATAGCCTATTTTTGCTATTTTTTGTGCTTTCAACCTCCTTCCAGTTAATGGTAAAAATGGGTATGAAAGCAATGATGGCTCCTGGAAAGCTATACATTTCTGTAAATTAGACAACATTCTGAATTCAGCAAGGGGTCATTTGTGTAGAACCTTCAAGGTTTTCTTATAGAAACTAACAGTTGAATATAAGAAAATTTAAAATGAGTTGAATGAAACAGCCATTTGTGCCAACGTTTTCACCTGTAACTTCTTCTAAGTATGACAGATTTTTTAAAGCAATATACTGTAACATCCCCTGGACCCTTCTGGTTGTGCGGATATATAGGACTTGTAGGTTCACCAAGAACCCGAGGATCCCAGAGCCAATAACTGAGCAGCGTCTTGCAATGGTTTTTTATTGTGTACCGGGTATATAGTAATTCATTTGGGAAAATATAAATAGTGAAAAATCGGTATGAAAGACACCTATGTATTTCTGAAATGGGAACAAAATATAGTTTAGAAACAGTAGCTATTTGCACATCTCCGAAATTGTGGGTACCCATACTAGCATGTGAATTATAGGACATTTTTCAAAATGACTTCTTTTTTACACATTGTCTTACATTTGGATACAGAAATGCATCGAAAGTCAATAGGTAATAACAGTTGCTCTTCAATACTGTATTTCCCTAAGTCTCCCGATAAAAATGGTACCTCACTGGTGTGGGTAGGTGTAGTGCCCGCGACAGAAAACAGCCCAAAACGCAACGTGGACACACCCCATTTTTACAGTGAAAACTGACCCTTTTTTTGCAAAGTGCCTAGCTGTAGAAACCTAGCAAACCTAAACATTTGTGAAAACTAGACACCCAGGGGAATCCAGGATGGGGTGACTTGTCTGGCTCTCACCAGGTTCTGTTACCCAGGATCCCTTGCAAACCTCAAACGTTGTAAAAAAAACACATTTTCCTCACATTTCTGTGGTGGAAAGTTCTGGAATCTGTGTGGATCCGCAAAATTCCACCCACCCCGCATTCCCCAAAGTCTTCCGATAAAAATATTACGTCACTTGTGTGGGTAGGCCTAGTGCCCGCGACGGGAAACGGCCCAAAACGCAACGTGGACACACCACATTTTTACAGTGAAAACTGACCCTTTTTTTGCAAAGTGCCTAACTGTAGATTTTGAACCCTAGCTCTGCCGGCACCTCGGGAAACCTAGCACACCTATACATTTTTGAAAACTAGACACCCAGGGAAATCCAGGATGGGGTGACTTGTCTGGCTCTCACCAGGTTCTGTTACCCAGAATCCCTTGCAAACCTCAAACTTTATTAAAAAAAACACATTTTCCTCAAATTTCTGTGGTGCAAAGTTCTGGAATCTGTGTGGATCCACAAAATTCCACCCACCCCGCATTCTCCAAAGTCTTCCGATAAAAATGGTATGTCACTTGTGTGGGTAGGTCTAGTGCCCGCGACAGGAAACGCCCCAAAACGCAACGTGGACACACCACATTTTTACAGATAAAACTTACCCTTTTTTTTGCAAAGTGCCTAGCTGTAGATTTTGAACCCTAGCTCTGCCGGCACCTAGGGAAACCTAGAAAACCTATACATTTTTGAAAACTAGACACCCAGGGGAATCCAGGATGGGGTGACTTGTCTGGCTCTCACCAGTTTATGTTACCCAGAATCCTTTGCAAACCTCAAACTTTGTAAAAAAAACACATTTTCCTCACATTTCTATGGTGGAAAGTTCTGGAATCTGCGTGGATCCACAAAATTCCACCCACCCCGCTTTCCCCAAAGTCTTCCAAGAAAAATGGTACCTCACTCATGTGGGTGGGTGAAGTACCTGCAACAGGCAAGGGCCCTAAGCGTATTGTGGAGACTTCAAAATAAACCTATCATAAAACGACCTGGTTTCGCAAGGGGGGCACCTGGGTTTTTGGCTCCGGGCTCAGTGGCCATCTAGGGAAACCTACCAAACCCACACATTTCTGAAAACTAGACACCCTGGGGAGTCCTGTGAGGTATGGGTTGCATGGCTCCCCCAACGTTTCCCTACCCAGAATCTCCTGCAAACCTCAAATTTTGCTGAAACAATCACATTTTTCTCAAATTTTTGTGTGGGAAAGTTGTAGGATCACCGGGCTGTCACAAATTTCTTACCACCCAGCGTTCCCCCAGGTCTTCAGATAAAAATGGTACCTCACTCGTGTGGGTGGCCCAAGTACCCGCGACAGGCAAGTGCCCAAAATGTAGTGAGGAGACTTCAAAATTACCTATCACAAAACGACCTGGTTTTGCAGGGGGGCACCTGGGTTTTTGGCCCCGGGCTCTGCGGCCATCTAGGGAAACCTACCAAACACACACATTTCTGAAAACTAGACACTAGGGGGAGTCACGGGAAGTATGGCTTGCGTGGATCCCCCAACATTTTCCTACCCAGAATCCCCTGCACACCTTAAATTTAGCTGGGAAAACCACATTTTCCACATATTTGTGTGTGGGATCACTGTGCCAGCACAAATATCCTACCCTATAGCGTTCCTCTCAGTCTCCCGAGTAAAATGATACCTCACTTGTATGGGTGTCCAATGTAGAATTGGATAAAAACATATTTATTTTTTAAATGTAGCGCAAAGAATTTGCGATGATATACCCTTAATCCTTATGTTTTTGGGTCTTCCCAGTCACAGGCCCTTCCCCTACCCACACAAGTGAGGTATCATTTTACTCAGAAGGCTGAGGGAAACGCAGTGTGGTAGGACATTTGTGCCGGCAAGGTGATCCCATGCAAAAATATGTGGAAAATGTGATTTTTTCAGCAAAATTTGAGGTTTGCAGGGGATTCTGGGTAGGAAAACGTTGGGGGGTCCACGCAAGCCATACCTTGCTGGACTCCCGGGTGTCTAGTTTTCAGAATCGTGTGGGTTTGGTAGTTTCCCAAGATGGCCGCCGAGCCCGCGGCCAAAAACCCAGGTGACCCCCCCTTGCAAAACCAGGTCATTTTGTGATAGGTAATTTTGAAGTCTCCTCAATACGTTTTGGGCCCTTGCCTTTCGCGGGTACTTGGCCCACCCACATGAGTGAGGTACCATTTTTATCAGGAGACCTGGGGGAATGCTGGGTGGTAGGAAATTTGTGTCAGCTTGGTGATCCCACAACTATCCCACACAGAAATTTGAGAAAAGTGATTTTTTCAGCTAAATTTGAGGTTTGCAGGGGATTCTGGGTAGGAAAATGTTGGGGGGTCCACGCAAGCCATATCTCCCTGGACTCCCCCGGGTGTCTAGTTTTCAGAAATGTGTGGGTTTGGTAGGTTTCCCTAGATGGCAGCTGAGCCCGCGGCCAAAAACCCAGGTGACCCCCCTTGCAAAACCAGGTCATTTTGTGATAGGTAATTTTGAAGTCTCCTCAAACATTTTGGGCCCTTGCCTGTCGCGGGTACTGGGCCCACCCACGAGAGTGAGGTACCATTTTTATCGGGAGACCTGGGGGAACGCTGGGTGGTAGGAAATTTGTGTCAGCCCAGTGATCCCACAACTTTCCCACACAGAAATTTGAGAAAAAAGTCATTTTTCAGCTAAATTTGAGGTTTGCAGGGGATTCTTGGTAGGAAAACGTTGGGGGGTCCACGCAAGCCATACCTCCCTGGACTCCCCGGGGTGTCTAGTTTTCAGAAATGTGTGGGTTTGGTAGGTTTCTCTAGATGGCCGCTAAGCCCGCGGCCAAAAACCCAGGTGACCTCCCTTGCAAAACCAGGTAATTTTGTGATAGGTAATTTTGAAGTCTCCTCAATACATTATGGCCCTTGCCTGTCACGGGTACTTGGCCCACCCACGCGAGTGAGGTACCATTTTTATCGGGAGATCTGGGGGAACTCTGGGTGGTAGGAAAATTGTGTCAGCCCGGTGATCCCACAACTTTCCCACGCAGAAATTTGAGAATTGTTTTTTTTTTTTTCAGCTAAATTTGTGGTTTGCAGGGGATTCTGGGTAGGGAAACGTTGGGGGAGCCACACAAGCCATACCTCACTGGACTCCCCAGGGTGTCTAGTTTTTAGAAATCTGTGGGTTTGGTAGGTTTCCCAAGATGGCCACCGAGCCCGTGGCCAAAAACCCAGGTGACCCCCCTTGCAAAACCAGGTCGTTTTGTGATAGGTAATTTTGAAGTCCCCTCAATACGCTTTGGGTCCTTGCCTGTCGCGGGTACTTTGCCCACCCACACGAGTGAGGTACCATTTTTATCGGGAGACCTAGGGGAACGCTGGGTGATGGGAAATTTGTGTCAGCCCGGTGATCCCACAACTTTCCCACATAGATATTTTAGAAAAAAGTGATTTTTTCAGCTAAATTTGAGGTGTGCAGGGGATTCTGGGTAGGGAAATGTTGGGGGGTCCACGCAAGCCATACCTCACTGGACTCCCCAGGGTGTCTAGTTTTCAGAAATCCATGGGTTTGGTAGGTTTCCCAAGATGGTCGCTGAGCCTGGGGCCATAAACTCAGGTGACCCCCTTGCAAAACCAGGTTGTTTCAAAATAGGAAATTTTGATGTCTCCACAATATGTTTTGGGCCGTTCCCTGCCACGGGCACTTGGCCCACCCACACAAGTGAGGTGCCATTTTTATCTGGAGACTTGGGGAAATGCTGAATGGTAGGAAATTTGTTGTTTCTTTCTGAAGCGTGCAAATTATGGCACAGTAATACAAGGAATATGTGACAGTCACATTTTGAGGTTTGCAGGACATTGTGGTTAAGATAACTTGTTGGGATCCACGAGAGAGACATCACCATGGACTCCCCTGGGTGTTTAGTTTACGAGAATATCCAGAGTTGGTAGGTTTATCTTAGATTCAATGTACACCTAGGCAGAGAAAGACAGAAAAGACAAATATTTCTGCACAACCATCTATTCCTCAAGCACACACACATACTGGTTGGATTTGGCACGATGGTGAGTGATGGTTCAGTGTATAACATTTTATTAACAAGAGTTTTCACAAAAATGAAATGCACTGTCAATAATTGAAAGGATAAAAAACTGAACCAGTGACTCAGCTCATGAGCTGGAAAGCCGCGTCAAGGCCCCAACCACTTTACAGGCCATTCACACACCTTTTGTACGTGATACACACAAGACCATTCACACCACCAGGCACGGAACCAACACATTACAACATTCACAAAAAGGGACAAGGTACATCCTGCTTGAGAAAGACAGAAAAGACTAATATTACTGCACAAACATTTATTCCTCAAGCACACACACTTACTGGTTAGATTTGGCACAAGGGTGAGTGGTTCAGTGTATACAATTTTATTAACAAGAGATTTCACAAAAATGAAAAGCACTGCTAATAATTGAAAGGACAAGAAACGGAACCATTGACTCACAGCTGTAAAGCTACGACAAGGCACCAACCTCTTTACAGGCCATTCATACACCTTTCATTCGTGTGACACATACAAAACCATTCACACCGCCAGCCGCGGGCCCATCACATTACAACACTCACATCAGCAGACAGCATCATTCAAGGGCCCATCACTTTCACACGCCCATATGCCTGACACAGCAACCACACCAGCTGACGGATTGCGTGGACTGGCGTTTGGCTACCAGTGTGTGTAGTGACCAGCAGTAAGTCACTACTCACACACCACCAGCCAAGCGCCAGTCCACGCACACAGCCAGCCAAACACGGGTCCACAAACACCACGAGCCAAGCACCTGTTCACACACACCGCCAGCCAAGCGCCAGTCCATTCAACCGCCAGCCAAGCGCAAGTCCATTCACACCGCCAGCCAAACGCAAGTCCATTCACATTGCCAGCCAAACACAAGTCCACAAACACTGCCAGCCAAGCGCCAGTCCACACACACCGCCAGCCAAGCGCCAGTCCATTCACACCGCCAGCCAAGCGCAAGTCCATTCACACCGCCAGCCAAATGCAAGTCCACAAACACAGCCAGCCAAGCACCAGTCCGCACACACCGCCAGCCAATCGCCAGTCCATGCACACCGCCAGCCAAGCGCCAGCCCATTCACACCGCCAGCCAAACGCAAGTCCATTCACACCGCCAGCCAAATGCAAGTCCACAAACACCGCCAGCCAAGCGCCAGTCCACACACACCGCCAGCCAAGCGCCAGTCCATTCACACCGCCAGCCAAGCGCAAGGATCTCTTGGATAGTAGCGAGAGGAGTGCGTCTGCTACTAGGTCGGAGTCCACGAGGCCTACTATTTAGTATTGGCCACATACTGTGGTTTGATGAGGTCGATTGACACAAATCTTTTCTCCGTAATTTAGAATGTAAGTTCTTCCAAAATTTAGGAAACCCAAGATGGATTGTAAGTTCTTCAGCGTTTTTGGAGGTTGGAGCAGTGCACACTTTTCTAAAATGTTAGCTGCCAGGCTCTTGCCTTCACTTGAAAGCTCATATCCTAGGAAAAGGACATTGAGATGGGCAATTCTGGATTTTTAAAGTTGAATTTATAGCCCTCAGAGGCGAAGCCCAATATAATGGTACTCACCCTGTTCAAGTGCCTATCCAGTTCATCGTCTGTCAGATAGATGTCATCGACATATGACAATGCCTCATTATCATAAATTTGTAGTAACTCTGTTAGCCTCGCTGAGAATAACCCTGGGCTGTTTTTGAACCCTTGTGGGAGTCTACAAAATTGACGCAGGGTCCCCATTATTGAGAAAGCTGTTAAGTACCTGCTTTCAGGTGCTATGTTTTGACAAAAGAAACCATTTGAAATGTCTAATGTGGTTTTATATTTTTTGCGCACAATGTTATTCATTAATGCTGTACTATGTGCATTTTGCACTGCAAATGTTTTTGAACAAGTGTTCAAGTGTCTGTAATCCAAAACTAGACGATATGTATTGTCTGGTTCGGATACAGGAAACAAAGTATTGTTCATTGAGGAGGTGCATGTTTCAATCACCCCTTGGTATTCAAGTTGATCTAAGATCTCCCTGACCTGTTTTTTAGCTTCTTGCTTTATTGGATACTGCCTTTGTGCAGTAGGTTCATTTTTTAACTTTATTTTATGGTGAGGTGAGTCCTCATCCCAGCCTACATGATTTTTGTATAATGCTGGGGCCTGGGCAACTGCCCATTTCCTGGCATAAGTATATTTTAGGTGAATTGGAATATGGTTGGAGAAGGCAGGCATAATAATGTCCTCACCATGTGGGCACTCCCTGACAAATTGTGGTGGCCAGTCTTTTTCTGCTAGAAGTATATCATAACCCCTTGAAAGTTTCTCCCAAAAGAGTATTTTCACTTTTCTTGGTATGTCTCCCTCCATTCGGAGTGTTATTTCATATAACTTTTGTGGAGTACTAACCCTGGTGTCTACAGTATCTACTGTGATGTACTCATTCAAGTCCACTGTCTCCAGAAGTTCCTTCAGGTTCTGGCGAGCTATTGTGACTTCTGCTGCACTGTCCAGCATTGTCTGAGCCCATTCTCCGTTCTTGAGTTGTGTTCTCAGTATTCTCGGCATGTCTGATCTTCAGACCTGCTACCTTCTTTTTGTGAATTGAGGTTTTGATTTATTTTTCTGAACGTGTTTGTCGTCTTTGGATTTCACGCGTTCTTCTCTATGTTCTGACCGTCCTCTTCTTTCCGATGTCTGTGACGATATCTGAAAGGTACGAGAGGAACGTGTATCAGTATCTTGATACCTGTCAGGCTTTCTTAAATGATCCCTATTCCTGAGGTTATACCTCCTTTCAGAGGGCTCCTTTTGAGGAGACCTACCTCGGGATTGAGAACGTTTCTCGTTTGAATTTTGTTTATTAGTTTCCCACTTCTTTTTTGAAGATGTAGGATTTTGTTTAATAGAGTTCTTCTCAGGACTTTCAGATAGTTTTGGCTTCAAAGGTTTTCCACCCAAACTATCTCTGCCTAATTCTGCATAAGATTGTTCTATTATTCTGGGTAGTGCAGTTTGATGTTCTGTAACATCAAATTCCCTTAAGCGTTGGCGGATCGCCACTGATGCTGCCTCCCCTTTAATATTAGATAATATTATTGATGAGACCTGGTCGAAGTTTTTCAGTAATTTCATACCTAAATTCAGAGCAGGCTCTGCCCTGTATTCGTTTTCAATTTGTTTCAGGACATCTGGTATTACTGCAATTGATGGAACACCATGTGTTTTAGTATAGATGGCAGCAAAGACTGCGCCCCAAGTGGTGCAATCTTCCAGTTGTGGTGTGATCCCCATTGGTAAACAGATTGTTAGGATTCTGTGTTTCTCATAAGAGCTAGTATTTGGAAATACTGCTTCAATTTGAGTAATTTTTTGAGCTATCCAGAATGGAATTTGCTCACGTTTTGTGGGCATTTTACCCATGACTGCGTATAAAGTCTGTGGTGTAATTTTTAGTGTATTCCCCTGTTGAGGGGTTTGATTTGGAATAGTCAATGGTGGTTGGACTGTGAAAGTCCGCATGACATATCGGACTAATTGTCTGTAAATTTTTATTAACTCTGTAAGTTGAGTAAGTAATTCCTCGTCTGACATTATATCGAGGTCAGGATGAGGAGTGTAGCCAGCTAGAATCGGCCATGTTGCTCCTGGTCTACCTAGTGGACCGAGCCTGGTAATGTTTCTGTGATGTTTTAGGGCGCCTTTAAACCAGAGCTGATGCTCCTGGTATGTGAATGGAATTTCAATATCCTCGAAAGGAATATATTCCTCTGGTGGTTCATCTTCTTTGTAGAAGTGAAACAGTCTTGTTACTGGATTTGATTCTGGGAATACTATCCATGAATAGAATACCTCTGTCTGAAATGATTCGTGTGCCTCTATCACGAAAACTGCTCTACCCCCTCTTGGTGGTAGGCCGTGTTTTATAAGTTTTAGAGTGATGGCTCTTCTTAAGTTTGGAGCGATGTCTATAACACCCTCCTCGGTTTCATTTAAACCTGTAAAGTTAAAAGCTGTTACGACTGGTTGAGCCGCAGCTACACCGTTCCCGGTGTCATTGTCCCCGTGATCGGACATTTGTTTTTTGAAAAATGTAGTACAAGTTTCAAGGAAACAAAAGATAAGGTGCACAATATTTTGGAACACTGTATCCTTCAACGTTGATTAAACCAAAATAGCTAATCTATAGGTTTTTTGTCCTATTTAGCTTTGGCGGATATTTAACCCTACCCACTCCAGACGTCTTATGGAGTATGTGAGTAGGGGTCTCTGAGAGAAAAGCACGACTGAGTTACTCAGTATCTAGCGTTAAATTAGTGCCTTACCAAACCGTTGGGCGCCATGTAGTGTAGTTCCTATTTCCCTAATTGGCTCTGCGCATTGGAATAATATACCCTATAGGTTTGACATAGGACTGAGGTCGGTATGTCCCTATCGGGTATATTAAACTTAATTACTTTGTGCCAGCTAACTCAGAGGCCACTAGAAACTCCTTGTAAACAAGAAGGGAGTAGTTTCTGGCAACCGCATAAACATGACAACTTTGTTTCCCTTTTAGAATCGGAACACTTCTCAGAATCGTGGAAACAATAGATAACAGTTTCACTCAGCTAATCGTGCATGCTTAGTTTCCTCAGAGTTACACAGAAAGAATAGACGGGCATTTCAATAAAAGGTTTTATTGAACAGTCTTGTTTCTCGTGTAAGAGATATGAGCTGTTATGATCACAAGACAGTATGCAAGATATATAATGTACAGCGTAAGCAGTAGAAAGAAATAATACTGCGCTAGCATTATCTTTTAGCATATATTCACATACATAAATAACATGAGCTAAAACTGCGAGTACTCATACGATGCTTCTCTAAGCTAGTTCTACCCCAATGTACCTAACCTAGTCTAGGTGTAGGGAAAGGTAAGAAGTAGGTGAAGTATTCTCTAGTATGGTATACTAAGAGTATGTCAAGTCTAGTATGCCAAGAGTCCCTCTAGGTTCTAGTCAGCTCCATACCTTGAGAATGAGAGAGGTGGGAATCTCCTGCCGGATCTCAAACTCTAACACCCCGCGAAGGGAGTCAGAACACTGGAATCTGGATTCTTCTGCGAGCAGGAATGACAGCGTCTTCTCAGTGCGTCAGGCCGGGATACGGGCTCTTCTGAAGTCGAGGTCTCCTCTAACTTGCTTGGGCAAGGGAAGGTATATTTATACCTGGTATGTGCCTTGGAATGTTAGCATTGACTGAAGTCGGACAGAGGAAGACGTCAGGAATGAACCCTTAAGGTATAGCGGTTCATGCATAATAGATGAGTTCTTGGAGAAATCAATAATCCTGTGCTAGGGGAACTCCCAAGAGCTTATGGGTCTGGTTTCTAAGAACTCGTTGTGACGTTAGGGTGGACGGATGTCGGTGACCATGCCTGTATTTGGAGGGCACGGCTAATGCCTAAATAAGGACTGGGATTCTATGCCTATATAAGGGCAATGCGAATTGTGCTTATATAAGGACGGATCAGTGACTAAATATCGAGGGACAGAATATCGACTGCCCAGAATATCGATGCCAAAATATCGAGGGACAGAATATCGAGTCCCTATCTACAAACAGGTAAGTACTAAAATATCGAGTACAAAATATCAATGTTTACAATATAGTTAACTAAGGGGCTCATTACGATGGCGGGCGGAAGCACCACCGCCGTGCTGGCGGATGCTAAAAGCACCAGTTACCGCCGGCACGCAGCAGTCCACACGCCCGTCCAATTACGATGCGAAAAGTAGGCCAAACACCGCCGGCAAGCCAGCAACACCGTCCGCCATCAAAGTGCGCCCGTACACGTAGCGGCGCAGCCCAACTGACACACACCGTCCGACGAAACACGTCCCGCCCGGCGTATAAATTACGATGCCGCAAACAAACGGCTCCCACGGCTAAGAGACACCGCACGTGAAAGAGAGGCGGTAACACGGACGCAGAGCACGGACAACGAAGAAGCGGCACCCCGAGCATGAATCCAGCACTGCAGGCCCTTCCCATGCTTCTGCTGATGCACCACCAAGGACGCAACGTACCGCGGAGACGCAGGTAGGCACACACACAACAAGTGCACGCAAACAGCGCACACAGTGCAAGGGCGGAAAAAGCGGACAACCCCCCACCAGCGCGTGTACACTACACATCCACCATTGCATCCACATATGACACACAGGCCAAATCGTAACATCGTGGAACACATGTGTACACACCACCTGGGACTAGGAACCAACCACCCCGTCACGGCCCCAAAGCGCCGATGACGCCGCCACACATGCGCACAACGCAGAGGCCAACCGCAGCGCCATGCATGCGTCGCACACAGACACAGGGACACAACCAAGCAGCACACACATCAGCCCCACCCCGAACGCACATGACACGTGACAGGCCTGCCACAGACATGTCCCCAACGCCCAATTCACGGACAACACCCAACGCCACACAACCGACGCACACATGTCAGTGAAGTCACGCAACAGCAGGACACACCCCAGTGTAACAAACATGGCGTAGCACACAGCGGCGGCAACACCAACTAGGAGAAGCAGGGCCCCTTCGGGAAGAGGAACGCCAGTACCACACTGAAAAACCCATACCACCCTGCACATATGAACAAGACATATAAAACGGAACACCAAAGAGCACGGGGACCGACAACAGGTGGCCCAAGAATAACATTCACACACAAGGCCCAACGCAGAGCGGAAAGGCAGCCTGCCGCCCACACAAGGGAGAGCAGACAGCACTGAATGACCTTCCATTCCAACACCGAAACCACAGCCCTACGACAGAAGCCGGTGAATACAGCCATTGTCCAAGAATAGACCAACACAGGCATGCCGAGGAGACCGACCACAGGGCAGATAGCGCATATCACAGAAGCACACAACGGACGGGGAAGAAAGAAGAAAACACTCCCCCATGTCGGCCACATGCAAGTTAATTGGAAGGAGTCACACATCACTGACCTTGAACTGTCTGAGAAGCATGTGGGAAGAGGGCCCGTGTCCTCCAAACAAGCAAACAGAACACAAGTCCTGTCTCCCTACGACTACACAGAGCTCACAGCAACCTCGGAGCGTGCACATTGCAGACTGCACACACAGCCGGAGCACGCCACCACAACGCACCGCTGCGAAATGGCAACCGCAACACACCTACCCAACTACGCCGAACAGCTCAAGCTGTACAAAACCAACCTGTTACATACATTGGGATGCGATCTCCTGTCCCTGCTGAACGTAAGTTACCGACTGACTTACCGCATCACATTGTTCAGCTGCGTCATGCCCGTCTTCTACTGTCGGAGGTGTCCCTACCAGCATCCCGTCGAGATATGCCTCTCCAACCCGGCATGTCTGAAGGCGGACCTGCTACCACTACTCCTCCCTCTGGACGCACACGACAGGGCCTGCTCTGCCTATGGGGGCATGGCGTATGTGGCCAACATCGCACCCGCACTGAAATGGGACCACTGTGCCTCCACACGACGGATCATCGAGAACAGCTACATCGAATGTCACCCAGCATGCCCCATCATGGTCCTCCAAGGGACAACTTACGAACAACACCTTGACAGCCACCATCCGCTACATTGGCTGGCAAACATGTACACCACCAATGACATGGAAGCCCTGCTGGACGGCATCGCATACCTGACAACCTGTAAATACGTCGGACCACAACGCAGGTTCCCCGAGTGACCTATGATGTCCAACCCCGCACCCATGCTTAGCTTCCGCACGGACTGGCCAGTCACCACCACAACAGCCATACCAAACGACCGGCAACTGTAACCACACCATCAACGACATCGCCATGACATCGGATATGACCGGGACATGCACACTGTTCCCCATCACATCCAGGAACACCGCATGCATCGTGGGTGGCAGTGGCATGGTCTCTGTGTATCGCACCCACATGGACGGAACTGCACGAACAACCAGGACACAACATGGATCCAGCGCACATGGACACACACACCGCTCAGTGGACATGAATAGGTCGCCTGGAGTCTGTGGGTGCTGCACCCCTCCCACCCCCGCCCCGGGAATCCCATACCAGGACCTTTGCATGGACGTCAAGTGCATTCAACAACAACACGACCCCAGTGACTGTGACATGTCCAGTAACCACCACAGTGCAACAACAAGTGGCACGCCGCTGCATGCACGCAAGCACATGCCCTGATGTCATCTCACATGCACGCGTGCATGAGGAACAACCGCAGCAAACCTGTCACATGGAACTGAGATGGACTGTGCCCATGATGCCAAGCGGTCTGGTAGGCTACATGTATACCGTCTGTGTCAAAGTCCGCAGCTCCGCAGCTATACGTAAATGTACATTAGCACAGCCTTGGCCAAGCAGATGTCACTCTGAAGCCCACATCCCACATGCAACAGCCAATCACATGTAACCCCACACCCTATCCCATTTGCAATCATGCTCAGTATATCCTCAACATGTATTCCGCTGCCAGTAGTGTCCACTATACTGCATCACAGAGGACAGAAGACTCAATATAATGTTTGAAACCAAAACTGTCTCCGCTGACTCATTTCACAAGTACGAATGAGAGAGGATGAGAGGATGTGAAGTATACGGCAGTCGTGACATGACCATGTAGTCCACTGGTATTGGATGTCAACGCAAATGAGTAGCACAACTGTGGAAGACACACATGTGTCGTGTGAAGTCGTATGGACGCAGTGCTCAGGTGGGTGGGTGTGACGGGTAGATGCGCACATGCCAAGTTGGAGCACGCCGTGTTGGGAGGGGTCATGAACAGTACACCACCGCTTCCCTGGGCATTGTGAGAGGACACCTGTCGGGGGAGTGAACACGTGTGTGCACAGCAGCCGGGCACACGTACAAAGCGGTACCAGGCGCACCTCAGCCCACCCTCTGTGGACAAGCTGGATCCTGTTGTGCGCCCGCCATGCCCCTTGACAAGGCACACACAGCCCCAGTCGACCAGGTGTAACCCCAACATAGTCAATCCGCACAGGCGATACAGGGCACGGGATGGCAGTGGAGCATGGTGTGTGAGAGGTCTCCTCGCGCTCCTCCTGGTCATATCACGCAGGCAATAGAACCTCAACGTCTAGCATGGCAAAAAGTCAAATGGAAGTGTAGGGGGACGCACCACAGCACGAGCAGCACTGACGTCACGGGAGGTGGCTCGCACCATCCCATCCATTGCCCATCATACCAACCACGCCACATGCCATTGCGACTAAGTGCAAGCGCGTGCGCCACCACCCCTGAGCCCTCCCCAGAGAGGCCAAAGAGTGAATGTGTGGGCCATCAGCCACAGACGGACGCGGCCTGGCCGCAAGGGCAGCCACAGCCACTGGGTGTCGCAGGTGGCGGATCCGGAAGGCGAAGACTGTGATGCATAGTCCATGCAGGCCGGGTCTCCATTTGGGGCACCACGCAGGTGGACGGCGTCCCGCCACACATCATACCCTGAGACAGCCCACTCGTGCAACTGGACCCACACATACACTCCTTGCCCTCTCTGGTGCGAGCTTGGGGCTGCCTGTGCAAGCGCTAGCCTCGCAGGTGAGCATGCATATTGGGGGGGCGAGGGGAGGACATGAGGGCTGGGGCGAAGATGACTGTATCACTGTCAGTTAGTACAAGGGATGACCCAGATGTGGAAAGGAAGAGACGTGTCCCGTGTGTACTGCAACTAGTCGCCAATCCAACTACCCCCCATGTCCGGAATGTAAGCCTGCA